>MDKI01075139.1:0-86701 GCA_005239505.1 Nicotiana paniculata
ATTAAAGCACATAAAATGCGAGGTATATAATGCTTAAAATCATGAATTCTAGCCACTCATCAATGCATCATGGTCAAAACTTAGCCGTGATTAGTATGTTGTCCACATAATAACCCTTTAGTAAAAGCCTTGTCCAAAAGTACACCGGGGTTTCCGTAATCCCAACGGACGCAACCACGATTTGTGCATTAATTTGGAGAAATAAATGCTAATATGCTAATCACTGATGTATAAGTAGTCGAATCTGGAGGGGGAAAGGATCCAACCTTATTTGTTTTGCAGAAATGAGGCACGAAGTCCCTAAGTTCGGCATGGTCCGAAGAATACCACCATTATTGCTGGATTGGTGGGAAGACCTTTCCCCACATGACAAGGAACATGTGAAAAGGGTCCTCAAAAACTTACCCTCTTTACTTGATATCCAACCAAACAATATGTTGATCGAAGCGGCCACTATGTTCTGGGACGGAGAAAGGTCCGTGTTCCATTTTGGCAACATAGAAATGACTCCTCTATTGGAGGAGATAGGGGGATTCGCTGGATTACCTTGGGACAGTCCGAGTTTATTGGTGCCGGAAAACCGTGCCGCTAGGAGGTTTCTAAAAATGATGGGTTTGAAAAAGAAAGATGATTTGGAGTGCCTGAAAGAGTCCTACATACCCTTTGACTACCTCCATGAACGATATGGTCATAACAAATCCTATCGTATCTTCCATGATGAATTCTCTATCACTTCCTTGGGTCATATTCACCGCAGGATTTTTGTGTTCGTTGTTTGCTTCCTGGGTATGTGTTATACCCCGTCGTATTACGTCGATGTTACGCCCCACAGTATTATATTATGATGATGTTATGCCCTGCAGTATTACATTATGATGATGTTACGCTCCGCAGTATTATATTACGACGATATTACACCCTGTAGTATTATACGTGAAATTGTCGTAAGATAATTGACCTCATATTCAAGGACAAGATTATTTGGAAATTATAAGCATTATGGTATTTCAAACAAGTGATGAGTAAATTCGTGAAGGTGAGAGGGCAAGAAAATCGAAGAAAATGAATTTCATCGAAGTTTGATAATTTGGGATAAAATACGGCCCGAACTAAAATACCCGGTATTTATGGACTAGTACCATACAAGGTACCACATGATCATGATAGTAAGGTGTATAAAGTGTACTAAAAGTGAATAGTATTTTAATTAAGTTGAGATAATTCTTAATTATATGGATAATTGATTGATTATTGGTTAATAGTAGATTAATTAGTTAAATAGGACATTAGTTGGGTAATTAAGACCTTGGGATAAGGCCTAAAAGGCCCAAAAATGTGGCAACCCCCCTTATAATTAAAATGACTCTTCAAAGTCTTGCACATATGTCATATTGTGGAGGACTAAAGTGGATTAGTCACAACTTATTGGGCCCATACCCATTTAAACACACTTAAAGGTTTGTAACCATTTTGATTCATTTGGTCTCTGAGACTTTCCAAAGATTCAAGTACTGTTCTTTCCATTAGAGATTCACGTTAGAAAATAATGAAGGTAAATCATTACATCTACCTACGATAGTATCAAATTACAAACTATGGAGCACTTGGTAGGCATCTAGGTTGCGCTTTTGTTGTGATTAAATTTGGTCATTCCTTATTTTGATTCCGCCGTTACGTGTTTTGGCAAAATTGAAGTATGTTAGAGGGATTGTCTAGAAAATTGGCTCAGGTATGTTAAGTCTATCCCTTCTTTGTTTTTGGCATGATCTATACGACACAAACGAAACGAGCCAATGCACAACTTCCATAAATGACTCTATTCATAGAGATACCAGAGATGCTTATGTTCTTGATTCCCCATGTGTCATATTATTTTATCATCTGTTCATGGGTATCAAAAATACATAAGTTGGTAAAGTTTGTTTCATGATATTAACCATAAGCATAATGGTCTTATGACGTACCGAGAGATTTTATTAACGTATTTCATATGCATTTATACATGCACATTGACCTATGACCAGATGGAGTTATATACGCGTATATATATGTATATATATATATATATATGGGATATGAGAAAGGTTATGGCGTTATATACACATTACCACCTGATCAGCTGGTATACGTTGATGATTTTTCCCACAGTGGCTGAGATGATATGATGGGATGCCCTCAGAGGTTTGATGATGTTATGAATACATGTACTTATGCACGACGTGACATTCATATGCATATGCATGAAACTATAAGTATTTCATGATCTACATAGTTATCTAGACTTACAGGTTAAGTCATTTACTCTATATTTCTTCCATGTCTTCTATGTACTTATTTATGTGCCTTACATACTCGGTACATTATTCGTACTGACGTCCCTTTTGCCTGGGGACGCTGCGTTTCATGCCCGCAGGTCCCGATAGACAGGTCGAGAGTCCTCCAAGTAGGCTATCAGCTCCGCGGAAGATGTTGGTGCGCTCCATTTTCTCCGGAGTTGCTTTTTTGGTCAGTATGATTTAGACGCATATTTTTTAGTATGTCGGGGCCCTGTCCCGACCTTTATGTTAAGTGTGTACTCTTAGAGGCTTGTAGGAATATGTCATGTATACGAATGCTTGTATGGCCTTGTCGGCCTATGTTCAATATACGAGTGGTTATTTTGGTCTTATAGGCCCGTATGTCTTATGTATAAGTTGGTATTACATGTTGTATTCTAATTATCTCACGGCAGCCTTCCGGTTCAGTTATCTATGATAGTATGATATGAAAAGATACGTTATTTTGGTGCTTGGTTGAGTAAGGTACTGGGTACCCGTCGCGGCCCATCGGTTTGGGTCGTGACAAAAGTGGTATCAGAGTAGTTCTGTCCTAGGGAGTCTACAAGCCATGTCTAGTAGAGTCTTGTTTATGGGTGTGTCGTGCACGACACTTATAAGCAGGAGGCTACAGGGCATTTAGGACTATCACTCTTTCTTCTTACTCTAGATCGTGTGGTAGAGCTCAGTTGTAAGGACTCAATTTCCTAAACTCTATCTTATTCATAATAAATAATGCCTACATCCATAAAGATGGTTGGTAAGAGATATGGTTGTGGAAGAGTTGAGTCAAAGGAATGCAATATTTGTATCATGCTTATGATGGATAAATATGAGGTATTCAGCAGTTCATGTGTATACTAAGACGTGTAAGCCTCTTGATAAGGAACCTTAAGGCAAGAATATTTATCCACCTTTATGGTGAAAGACAATGAGAGATTCAGAAGATAAATAAAAGTTTCAAGTAGTAAAAGAAGCAAGATGAAGAAGGGTACGGGGTACTCAGCTAGTGAAGATTATCATTACTTACCACTCAGGAAGAGAGATATAAGCATTTTGAGTTACCTTCAACAATAAAAAATGTATGTACAATTGGCCACACCTATCTAATTTATGCCCTTTGAGGGCTAACATAAGTAGTATAAGAGAAGGACAGATATCAGGACCCGACTGGGGTTAGAGTGACCCAAAATGGTGGATGGATTGTTTGTGTTAGTTGACATTTTTGAAGGATAGTGCAAATGTGGTAATGGATCTCTTTGTGAGACACCTCGATGGTGCATCCTAAAATAATACAGCTAGATATAGGTACTATAAAGGTAAGCACTGGAAGCCTGGAAGGGATAAATATTACCTTAGTTTGGCTCCCATCCCTGGTAGAAAGAGAGTGTTAGGCAATTCGAGGAGCCAATGGATGGAGCAAGAGGGGCTAAAAGAAAAAGAATGTTTTGTTTGAGTTTTTAGAATAAAGTGATAGACAAAAATGTTAGCAGGAAAATAAGAAGAGAGTTAATGAAGCAGTATGAGTAAAATGTGGTACATGGATGACAACGGTAAATAAAAAATGATAGTATTACAGAATCTATAGTCAAATGAAGGAAAATATGAGAGGTGACATGCCTTGAGACGACAAAAGAGTATAGGCCATAAAGTCGTATCCCTATTTTGAGAAATAAGTTCATGACGCTAGCGTTATTACCAGAAGAAAAAGTTAGACCCCTAAGTAATAGAAATCAATATGGACTGGTGAACAAGATAAACTAAACATGACTTAAGGACTGGGTGATTTGATAATGGTAGGCATCATGAGAATTTCAGATTGCATTCCAGTGATAATAGAATGGACAACAAAAGAAGATTCACAAGAAATTCAGAGAAAGGTCATTCAAGAAGACGCTTACCTAAAACAAGCAATGTGAGCAAAGTTAAGCTTAAGGGACTGTATGTGCCAGTTACACTAAGTGTCACCATCACGAGTAAGGAATGTTATTATCCTTGGTATAGAAGGATCATCGCAAGGCGAGTAAGGGTCATCGATGATGTGAAAGGACGCCAAAGATGAAGAGGTAAAACATCTATAGGTAGGTCGTCGTAGCTCCAACTCTTAGTACTCCCCTAAAGGGAAGAATATGAAGTGATGTGGCATTAAGGCAGAATTAAGTGGTTCCAGTAATTATGGAATCGTAAAAGAAGAATACAAAAAAAAAATGAAAAAGTTATGAGATTGCATTTATTCAAAGCCTATAGATATAATACGATTCTAGAATATTATGCAACCACGACGTCAAGGAAAGGAAGTAAGGATTCCTGCCCGGAATGTTATTGATAAATAATGAGCAGTGCGAGAGGTAAGTTATGACAAAGGAAATAATCCAAGAATGATTAAGCGGAATATTGATATGAGAATGGGCCAACGAGTAGTTAGTAGTTGATTCAGGAAGAGCCTAGTCATGGATAGACAAGAGGTTACAGACAAATCAACAGATCTTGCAAGACAAACATAGTGAACCCCAACATGGAAAATTCAGTCTCGCAAATATGACATCGGGACCCTTGAGAAATATTCAGATAAGAGTTGGGGAGGTTAAAGGTATCATATGAATGTTATGGAAATAAAAGAGAGTGCTACTGGAAAGACAGTCAAAATATCAAGTTCAGAAGCAACTCTACCAGCACAAGGGCGTGGAGGTAAGTAACCACAGATAATTATAGGTGAGGAAGGACATCAAAAATTTAGTTGAGTAGACGATGTAATATGCTCGCATCTTTAGAAGAGTCAGAGGGTCCTCCCTAACTACGAGAGCGAAAGACTAGAGGAGGAAATAAGGAAGAAGGCTTCAACCTAAGCATAGTAACTTGAAGAAGAAATGATCTTGTAATAGCAATCTCACTACCATATTGTATGCACTCCATAAGAAAGTGGAACCTATCGTGGCTAATGAACGGTAAGAAGAAGAAAAAAATCAAAATGTGATATTCAAGATCATATGGTTTGTATGGAATTCCAATATGTATGGGCACTAAGGAAAAGCTAAGTATGCACGCAACAAAGGGGCAGAAAGACCAGGAAAAGTAATAGCTTACATCTAAAGAAAGCTAAGAAGGGATGAAAGAAATTATTCGACCAATGATCCAGAGTTAGTTACGTTATGAACGCACTTAATATTTCGGAGTATTATGCAGCATATAAGTTGACATCATACAAGCCGTAGAGGACTCCGGTATAAGTTAAAAGAAAGAATTGAATCCAGGTCATAGACAAAGGATTGAATCATTAGAAGATTGTATCATGGATATTCCATAGCACCCATGAAAGGATAAAGTAATAACTAATACCATGAGCCGCAGATAGGAAGATAGCTTAAGACTACATAAAGGTTTATCAGAAGGAAGGGGAAACTAAAGAGTTACATCAACCAAGTAAATCAGGAGTCTGAATATTGGACCTAGAAAATTATAGAAACCGTGATTGAGAACATTATCGGATCACCCATAATATCAGAAGTACAAGAGAGAAAGTACAACAACCACATTTTATGACGACTCTATGATAAAGCCAATTAGAAAAGTAAAAACCTCGTCAAAAGTCAGTA
This sequence comes from Nicotiana paniculata, assembly GCA_005239505.1. Taxonomy (NCBI): domain Eukaryota; kingdom Viridiplantae; phylum Streptophyta; class Magnoliopsida; order Solanales; family Solanaceae; genus Nicotiana; species Nicotiana paniculata. Next base: position 5,909 of record MDKI01075139.1, read on the forward strand.
TGAAGCTCCCACCGGATTGTGTATGCACCAGAGGTGCAAGTATTATAATAGAGCTTCAAGTTGTGGATGTGAATCATACCTATATGGAAGGGAGGTTATGGAAGACGTAGAAGATATGATGTGAGATTTTAAGGTAAGTAAGGTAAAGGTGAATAATGTACGAGATACTCAAAAGAAGAAGGTTGAGAATAATCCATACTTGGTTAGAAGGCTAGAAGCGTGGGGATTCAGTATCCAGGAATGATAGCGACATCGTCAGTGGCATATCTTCCAGCCTATGGTTTCTAGGTATCGGGAGGTCTAGTTAAGAGAGTAAAAGAAGAGTTTGAGACAATGTGATGTCTCTCTTGATGTTCCAGAATAACATAAGGAAATCAATGGTGCAAGCAAGTTGAAGAAAAGTTGCGATTAGTATAAATGAATTTGTGCAAGTCGCAAGCTGAAGTATGGTAAAGCGACAAGGTTTTAGGAAAATAGGAGTAAGGATAAGAAATGGCGAGTGAGAAGGTGATGAGAATGGATATGTCCTCAGGATTAAGCCCATGAAAATAAGAGAGCTGATGGTTTCTCTAAGTTATTGAAATCTCAGTATTGCTTGAATGAACCCAAAGGAGTACTCATCATAAGTAGAATTTAGAAGAGATGAAATACTGACTTGATAGTAGAATAAGGGTATACTTGCGATATATAAAGCATGGTGTTTGCGCCTTCGATTGAGTAATGATTTGAAGAGGATTTCACGAATTGTACGGAATTAAAATACCCATGTAAGGTGAATCACATTGGGATGCTATCACCCTAAGTGGATCAGGAAAATCACTTCAAATATTCCTCGATGCAACATAAGCCCTAGTGTATATGTATTAAGTAAGAAGTTTCAAGTTATCAATGGAAGATTGTAAATCAACATTGAGGTGAATCGACAATGGATGGATAAAAGATACAATGTACGAGATGAAATTAGGCCATCACTCTTAAGATGAACAGTAATGAAGAAGCATTAAAAGACTTAGCTTTATACATATAAGATAAGCAATGAGAGTAACCTGGAGTTTGGTCGCAGACCTCAATAACGATAAATCGAGGTAATAGTTATGGTATAGTATGGCCTACTTAGACGCATTAAAGCTAATGACGCCTAGAGGGACAACTTGACATAATTTTGTATATGTTCACAAAGTGAGCCCCGGAGCTTGGTTAAGAGATGGAGGAAAGAGGAGAGAAGCATCGCATAGGCACACATACAAAGTTAGAGTCGTATAAGCTGCATGATAGAAGGTAGCAACAGTTACGAGATTAGAAGGATTCCGACTACAAGTCGTGGTGTGAGAAAGAGGCTAAAAGGGAGGAATGCCCTGGACTTTGGATATATTCAAAGAACAGTTGCCTAAATAAAAAGGAGAATATTAAAGTATTCGCAAGAGCTATGAGTTATGAGATTGATAAGTGCATCAGCCAACATTCGAGGACGAATGTTCCAAAAGGGGGAATGCTGTTATACCCCGTAGTATTACGTCGATGTTACGCCCCATAATATTATATTACGATGATGTTACGCCTTGCATTATTACATTATGACGATGTTACGCTTCACAGTATTATATTACGACGATGTTACACCCTGTAGTATTATACGTGAAATTATCATAAGATAATTGACCTCAGATTCAAGGACAAGATTATTTGGAAATTATAAGCATTATCCTATTTCAAACAAGTGATGAGTAAATTCGTGAAGGCGAGAAGGAAAGCAAATCGATGAAAATGAATTTCATCGAAGTTTGATAATTTGGGATAAAATACGGTCCGAACTAAAATACCCGATATTTATGGACTAGTACCGTACAAGGTACCACATGGTCATGATAGTAAGGTGTATACAGTGTATTAAAAGTGAGTAGTATTGTAAGCAAGTTGAGATAATTCTTAATTATATGGGTAATTAATTGATTATTGGTTAATGGGGGATTAATTAGTTAAATAAGACATTAGTTGGGTAATTAAGACCTTGGGATAAGGCCTAAAAGGCCCAAAAACGTGGCAGCCCCCCCTTATAATTAAAATGACTCTTCAAAGTCTTGCACATATGTCATATTGTGGAGGATTAAAGTGGCTTAGTCACAACTTAGTGGGCCCACACCCATTCAAACACACTTAAAGGTTTGTGACCATTTTGATTCATTTGGTCTCTTAGACTTTCCAATGATTCAAGTACTGTTATTTCCATTAGAGATTCACATTAGAAAATATTGAAGGGAAATCATAACATATATCTAATATAGTATCAAATTACAAACGATGGAGCACTTGGTAGGCATCTGGGTTGCGCGATTGTTGTGATTAAATTTGGTCGTTCCCTATTTCGATTCCGCCGTTACGTGTTTTTGCGCAATTGAAGTATGTTATGAAGTATGTTAGAGGGATTGTCAAGAAAGGATTAGGTATGTTAAGTCTATCCCTTCTTTATTTTTGGCATAATCTATACGACACGAACGAAACGAACCAATGCACAACTTCCATAAATGACTCTATTCATAGAGATACTAGAGATGCTTATGTTCTTGATTCCCCATTTGTCATATTATTTTATCAGCAGTTCATGGGTCTCAAAAATACATATGTTGGTAAAGTTCATTTCATGATATTAACCAGAAGCATAATGGTCTTATGACGTACCGAGCAATTTTATTAACGTATTTCATATGCATTTCATGCATTTATACATGCACATTGACCTATGACCAGATGGCATTATATACGCGTATATATATACGCGTATATATATATATATATATATATATATATATATGAGATATGGGAAAGGTTATGGCGTTATATACGCATCACCACCCGATCAGCTCGTATACGTTGATGATCTTTCCCACAGTGACCGAGATGATATGATGGGATGCCCTCAGAGGTTTGATGATTTTATGAATACATGTACCTATGCACGACATGACATTCATATGAATATGCATGAAACTATAAGTATTTCATGATTTACAGAGTTATCTAGACTTACAAGTTAAGTCATTTACTCTATATTTTTTCCATGTCTTCTATGTACATATTTATGTGCCTTACATACTCGGTACATTATTCATACCGACGTCCCTTTTGCCTGGGGATGCTGCGTTTCATGCCTGAATGTCCCGATAGAAAGGTCGAGAGTCCTCCAAGTAGGCTATCAGCTCCGCGGAAGATGTTGGTGCGCTCCATTTTCTCCGGAGTTGCTTGTTTGGTCAGTATGATTTAGACGCATATTGTTTAGTATGTCGGGGCCCTGTCCCGACCTTTATGTTAAGTGTGTACTCTTAGAGGCTTGTATGCAGATGTCATGTATACGAATTCTTGTATGGCTTTGTCAGCCTATGTTTAGTATACGAGTGGTTATTTTAGTATACGAGTGGTTATTTTGGTCTTATAGACCCGTATGTCTTATGTCTAAGTTGGTATTACATGTTGTATTCTACTTATCTCATGGCAGCCTTCCGGCTCAGTTATCTATGATAGTATGACATGAAAAGATACGTTATGTTGGTACTCGGTTGAGTAAGGTACCGGGTGCCCGTCGCGGCCCATCAGTTTGGGCCGTGACAGTATGATAGTATTTCCAAGCAAAGGAGACAGGATTCACACTAGACTGACTATGGTAGCCAAAACCTTAATAGAGGGTATCGAGCGGAAAACATATACCATTGTCCCTATGATCATAGCTAACATCTACCGAGCCTTGGACCACTGCCAGAAAGGGTTCAAACACTTTGAGGGTTGTAATCTGCTACTACAGGTTTGGTTATTGGAGCATCTCCAAAGGGGTCAATATCATCAAGAGTTTCCACGAAGGGCATGGAATGATCATATAGCCTTTCATCACCCTAAGAGAATGACTTACATCCCAGACAGGTTTGCTAAATTGGAAAATGCTACAGAATGGGCGCAGTTTCTTGACAATTTTTACTGAGGACCAGGTTCAATGGATGTTCGAATGGCTCCCTACCAGTGAGTTCATCATCAGATCTAGGGACGCTCTACACTTGGTGTTGATCGGGTTAAGGGGCATATACCCTTATGTTCCTATCAGGGTTATGAGACAGGCAGGCAGGAAGCAAGTCATACCGCGAGTTTCTAAAATGAGTCATTACAGGGTAAATTTTCAGGACGACATCCCGTAATGTGAAGCTCAGCATATGTGCCATCTAAAGGTTATTGTAGAAAGGGACACCATCGATCCAGACAGGTACCACTCAGGGCATGTGCGCTTTTACCTATCATGGTTGGAAGACAACATAGCAGGGTTTGTTGAGCTGGGACTCGGTCGGGGAAACAGGGTCATAGACAAAGTTTCTGAAGCCCAAGTGGAATACAATAAACTATGCAAAAGGGTTCATGAGTACGAGGCTGAGCATCTTGAGCAACACAATACTGATATGGAACTGATCAATGAGTGGAGGGAAAGAGCTATCAAATCTAATGAAAGACTGGAATATTTGGAGCAGGGTATGATGGAGCTGGAGGGGAAAACGAGGAAAGAGTCGACGACTGCCAGAATGCTTAGGGAAGCGAAGCAGGAAATCTAGCGAGAGTATACCTGCTGCTGGGCATGCACGACCTGGGGAACCTGATCGACAGAGCCAAGAAGATCAAGCCTGGGGAAGGTCCTTCTGGGACCAAGTAGATTAGATTTACCTGCTTTTTCCAAATGTAATAAGGCTGAGTTCCATTAATGACTTATCTTATTTAGTGTTGTTTTAGATTCATCTACTTTTACATTAATGAAATGAGGCAATTATTGGCACTAAAATTCTCCAAATCAACTTGTCGCTAGGCCTACCTCGGGCACAACGAGGCTCCCAAATTAGGACGCGAATTTACATTCCCGCACTATATGTTTAGATATTGCAATTACTCTTTTTGGAACCCTTATTGACTTGGTTACCTTTTATTTTTATTTCCTTTTTGTTTATTCCCAATCCCCAAGTTTGGTTCACCATACGGGCATCATCAACTTATCATTCCAGATCCAGGGGCCCTCCACCTTCTCCTCCTCCAAGTGTACCGAAAGGCAAAGGGAAAGATAAAATGGATGATATGAATGACATCAGAATAGACAACACTGCACATGTTGAGAATGGGGAACCTTCCGATGGTCGGGGCACTCAAGACCCAAATGATTTGGCTTTACGGCTTGAGAAGAAGATATTTGCACTACAGGGCGAGCTTGAGCAGGTCCGTAACTTGGCAAATATCTCCCTCACATTGAATTTCCTTGACACCCAGAACCCTGCACCACCTCAGAACACACCCAACAAACAACCACAGAATCCTCCCGCACCTCACTAGTATACAACCCCTCCTCAAAATCAGCATCCCCCTACTCAATACCCATAAAACACCTACCATACTCCCCAAAATACCCCAGAACTTATTCCCGAACCCCAAAACTCCACCAATGATCATCATTATGCCCAAACTCCTGTCCTTCACCAGACCAATCCTATATATATAGAAACCCTACCTCACTCCACTCAACCAATCTCCTATACACCAGAATCGGCTGAGAAGGACCTGCTCATCAAGAACATGGCTGAAGAGCTCAAGAAGTTGACAAGTCGGGTTCAGGTGTTGAAGGGGTAAAAGAATAGAAGGTCTGAACTATGAGGATTTATGCATACAACCGGATGTGGAACTGCTGGAGGGTTACAAGCCTTCCAAGTTCGAAATGTTTGACGGAACGAGTGATACCAAGGTTCATCTGAGGACTTATTGTGACAAGCTCGTGGGGGTCGGAAAAGATGAAAGGATTCGAATGAAGCCCTTCATGAGGAGTCTTACTGGAGATGCTCTGTCCTGGTACATAAGCCAAAATCCTAAGAAGTGGTCCAATTGGGTGAGCATGGTGTCCGACTTCATGGACAGGTTCAGATTTAATACGGAAAATGCGTTGGATGTCTTCTATATCCAGAACTTAAAGAATAAGCCAACTGAGACTTTCTGTGAGTATGTTACTCGATGGAGGTTGGAAGCAGCCAAGGTTAGACCAGCATTGGACGAGGAACAGATGAACAAGTTCTTTGTCCGGGCACATGATCCACAATATTACGAAAGGCTAATGGTTATTGAGAATCATAAGTTCTCCGATATCATCAAACTCCGAGAGAGGATTGAAGAGGGTATTAAAAGTGGGATGGTGAAAAATTTCGAGGCACTCATGCCACGGATAAAGCTTTACAATCAGGTGGTATATTAAAGAAGAAATATGTGGGAACAGTAATGGTGGCCCAGGAACCCAAAACTCCATTTTTATACCAGAACCCTCCACTCACAGACCAAACACCTCCACCACATACCAACAATCACCTCCCAGATATTCCCAACCTGCTACCGCCTACCAAACCTATAACACCCAACCGTCCTATTATCAATCACCTCTAACTCATCAAAACTACCAAAAACCCAGGCCTAATTTTGACCGCAAACCACCCAGACAGTACACCACCATTGCTGAACCCATCGACCAGTTATATGAAAGGTTGAAAGCTGCTGGATATGCCACCCCTATTCCCGCTGTGGAAATGGAGAATTCATCTTAATGGGTCAATCCAAACAAGACCTGTGCATATCATTTCGGCATGAAGGGATACACTATTGACGAATGTCGCACCTTGAAAGACAAGATACAAACACTAATTGATAGTAAGGTCATACAGGCGAAGGAGGCTGCATCCAATGTCCAAAAAAATACTCTCCCAGATCATAGGGATGGAGGGGTCAATGTGATAGAAACTGATGAAGAGTGGGATCCTGAGGGATCAATCGGGCTTATTCGAGAAGGTGATGATCCTAAGAAACCTGCAGTCACACTCAATCTATTGTGGTGCAGGTACATCCGCCAGTTGGAGTTGAGGTAGCTGTATTGGTTCCTTTAGAAGTAGAAGTAATGCCACTTGCAGCAATATTCACTCTATTTGAAGTGGATGTGGCCATACCTTTCATTGTAATAGTGGCGTCATGTACCTTGGGATTATGTGGCCGAGGCTAGAATAAAGGGAAAGTCAAAGACAGAAGAATCCGGCGCTGCATAAGGAATGACCAGAACAGGAAGGGTTTATACACCTGAACACGTAGGAGAAACCAGTAAGCAAGCTTCTAACAAACCTCCCGTCATTAAGACTGGTCCAGATGACCTCTGGAGAAAGGTACATGCAAGGGAGTACTCTGTCATTAATCATATGAACAAGACTCCTGCTCAGATATCTATCCTATCGCTGTTGCAAAATTCTGAGGCACACCGGAATGCTCTAATAAAGGTGTTGAGTGAAGCATGTGTACCCAACAACATCACTGGTGGATAAATGGACAATATGGTGGGGAAGGTGCTAGAAATCCATAAATCACCTTCCATGAGGACGAGATGCCGCCTGAAGGATTGAATCACAACAGGGCATTGCACATCACAGTGCAATGCGAATATAAGTTTATCGCCAGAGATTTGATTGACGGAGGATCCAACCTCAACATTTGCCCATTGACAACGTTGAAGAGGTTGGGCAAAGGCCTACATGAGGTACGAGAGGGAAAATGAATGTGAAAGCATTCGACGGGTCTCAGAGAGCTACCATTGGAGAAACTAATATTTGCCTGCAGATGGGCCTTACATGGTTTGATGTTGAGTTTCATGTACTGGACATATCCGCCTCTTACAATCTGATGTTGGGACAACCTTGGATACACACCGCTGGGGCTGTAACATATACTTTACATCAGGCTGTGAAGTTCGAATGGAACCATCAGGAAGTAATTATCCATGGAGATGGGAGCAACCCCATCTACACTAGTCAGACTATCCCGGTGATTGAAGACAGAAGAAGGTTAGGTGGAGAAACCTGCCATAGTATCGAGCGGGTCAACGCGATTGAGAAAGATAAGTGGTGGAGTAGCAAGATAGCAAGCATGCTAGCATGGAGAGGATATGAGCCCGACAAAGGGCTTGGTAAGAATCTTCAGGGCATCTCCAAACCAATACAGCCAAAGCGCCATGGTACCACTTTTAGGTTGGGATACCAATACACCTGGCAAGAATACCAAGATTGGTCCCCCCCGTGGCGTGGTCCATACTATGCACTTGAGCAGCCCGTGCCACACCTAAATTAGACCTTCCATCAGGCCGATATTATATGGGGATTAGAGGAAGAAGAAGCGTTGGCGGCATTGAGAAGTTTGTTCTTGGAAGATGATGACATGGACTGTTGTGTAATTGTCGAGGAGGAGGAGGAGGAGGAATGACCTTCTATCCAATCTGTGGAGAGAGTAGCATTCCTCAAGAATTGGACTATTAGACCATAAAGGGCCCGACGAGTTTCAGATTATCAAGGCTGAATAGCATTGTTCACTTTTCTAAAAAAAATGATTTCCACTTTTGCACTTTTTATTTTGTTCTAAATAATATTTTTCAATATTCCAAAAATGTTATTATTTGAAAAATCACTTGTTCTTAACGCTTTCAATGAATTGATGTTTATTATTACCACTTTTCTCTCGTATCTTTATCCATACATTATTACTATTTCCTATCTCGATGAATCGACAACTGTGACATGTAGTGAGACGACGCAACAAAAGGATAGTGATTCAGAAGAAGATGATGCAATACCCGAGGAGATTGTCAGAGAAGTAGAGGATTTTGAGAAAAAACCTAAGTCCAACTTGGACGAAACTGAGATAGTTAACTTGGGAAATTTTGAAACCATCAAGGAGACCCGCATCAGCATCTACTTGTCACCGTCAGAGAAAGTGGAGTACACTCGGTTCTTGAAAGAGTATGAGGATATCTTTGCATGGTATTACGATGATATGAACGTATTAAGCACGTCAATTATGGCCCACAAGTTGCCCACAAATCCAATGTGTTCGCCCGTAAAGCAGGAAGTCAGAAAATTCAAGCCTGATATGAGCATGAAAGTCAAAAAGGAGGTTACTAAGCAGATCAAAGCCAAGGTCCTCAGGGTAGTTGAATATCCACTTGTCTAGCCAACATTGTGCCAGTTCTGAAGAAGGATGGGAAAGTTAGAGTTTGTGTCAATTGTGGGGATCTCAACAGAGCTAGCCCGAGGGACTCCTCTTGATCAACAATTGTGCCAAGCATGAACTCCAGTCTTTTGTGGATTGCTTCGCCGGTTACCATCAGATACGGATGGACGAGGAGGACGCTGAGAAAATGTCTTTCATTACACCGTGGGGTGTGTACTGTTACAACATGATGTCATTCGGCCTATAGAATGCTGGGGCCACCTACATGAGGGCCGTTGCTACTATTTTTCATGACATGATGCACAAAGAAATCGAGGTATATGTGGATAATGTCATCATTAAATCCAAGAGGGCCACATATCACATTGCAGATTTGAGGAAATTCTTTGACAAACTGCGGAAGTTGATGTGCCGGAGAATTTCGGCACATTTAATACCAAATTACTTAGATTTTAGCTTGTTTTTAAGTGCATTTATCTTTTATACTTATGGACTTTTGATGTTTTTTTGAGGGTTGAAACTCAAAAGCATGTAAAAGAGATCAAAAAGCTGAAAAGGATAAGAAAAAGACAAGATGCGATCGCATAATCAACAAGGGGGGACCGCATATCTTCTATGCGGACCGCATAATGCACAGGTGGACCGCATAGTTCAACAGATTGTTTGGCAAAAATTCAAGTGCAAAAATGCGGTCCATTATGCGATCACATAACTGGTTTGTAAGCCACATAATGGACCGCAAACCTCCAACGCCAAAAGCTGAGCTCAGAAATGCGATGTAATTGTGCGGTCGCATATCAACAATGTGGACCGCACAACATGAATGCGGTGATGCACCTGGAAACTAGGGTTTGTATCTGCGATGGCTCCATGAAGAATGCGAACCACATTCCTGTTATGCGACAGGAATGCGGTCGCATTTGACCTGGAAAGGCAATTTTGTCCGTTTTCATCCCGAATTTTAGCCCATTATAAATAGATTTATTGGGGTTTTGTGGGTTATTTATGTATGGTTTTTGGGCTACAATACACTCATTGAATATTCTTATCTTTTGGAAGCTTTAGAAGTGAAGATTCTTGTATTTTTTTAAGCTTTATGACATTTATTACTCTCATCTTTTTGTCTTTAAGCATGAGTAGCTAGCTTTAAATACTAAGGCTGTGGACCCTAAATGCGTGTTAGGTTAGTGGGTATTTAACATTGAATATATATATATATATATATATATATAGTTGGTTGATATTTATTTACTTCTCATTCTTCATTGATTTTTGGTGGTTTCAAACATTAAGAAGTGCCATTAAATCCTTTCTTTACTTGGAAAAGTGAGTTAGGATTGGTAGGAGTAAATATCAAAGACTCAAGGCTTTAAACCTTGTCTAATAGAATCACTTAAGAATAAGTGGATTTTATTTGGCATAAAGTGATTACTCTTCATTGTAACTCTTTTATATTTGGAAAAATCATAAAGAAGAAATACTACCCAACTATTGAAAAATATTGGGTAGTCATTTAGAAATCATTTGCATATCTAAAGGGCCTTCCATTAGAAATATATCATATTAATACCTATTAGCATTACATTTCATTGAAGGGGACACAACCTTGGTTTAGTTAATCACATTAATTACAACTTTAATTAATCATACTTGTCACTATTTCGATCAAATTACCACACAATCTATTCCCATATTCTTGTTACAATTAACAGAATAGAGGTACGATTTGAGTTAAGATTCACACTACCAAAGTAAACTTTTCACGCCTATTCCCTGTGGGATTCGACCCCAACCTTGTTGGGTTACTATATTTGACATCGATCGCTTTACACTATTTTAAGGTGTAATTTGAGCGTATCAAATTTTGGCGCCGTTGCCGGGGAATATGGTTTTGAAATTACTAGATAGTGTGTACTTTACTTTATATCTTTTTCTATTCCATCACACGTTGCTCGTTTTGTTTGGTGTACTAGGTGCCAATGGCCAACGTTGATTACGATGAAGAGGAGAACCCTTTTGCCGACATCGAAGAATACCTTGATGACACCAATGCTATCCTCCCTCCGGTGGTTGGTGCCTCTACATTCAAAGTGGATCATGGGATGATTCTAATGCTAAAAGGGGAAGGATTATTCCATAACTCAACGGATGATGATCCGACGCAACACCTAAGGAATTTCTTGGGTGTATGCGCCATGCAAAAACAAACTAATGTGACGGATGATGCTTTGAGGTTGCGGGTGTTCAAGTACTCGTTGGCGGGAGAAGCGAAAAAATGGATTCAAAACTTACATCCTCAATCTATCACATCATGGCCTGAGCTTGTCCGAGCCTTCTTAGCAAAGTGGTTCCCAGATAGAAAAAAGTCAGAGCCCAGAGATAAGATATTTTTCTTCAAGGAATTGCCAGGGGAGCACTTACACGAGGAATGGTACCGGTTCAAGCTATACCTAGTGAGATCACCAAATCATGGGTTCCCAGACCATTTTGATGGAGAAATTTTATATGGGTTTGGACCCACTATCCTAGTCCATTGCTAAGAATTCCGCAGATGGGTCATTCATGGACAAGTCATTCGCTAGGATTACTTAAATTCTAGACAAAATGGCAAAGCATAATCAAGCGTGGCACTCGGAGGATGCTGGCGGTGGAATTTCCTATGGCACTCCCTCTCTTACCAACATGATTAAATATAATCAAGAGAGACCAATTGATTGTCGGTCTTGCTACCAACATTGATGTGTTGACAAATATGTTCACTGAGAGTCAAACAAAAAAGGTAAATATGGTTGAAGACATGCAATCGATGGGAAGTCAAGATTTTAAAGAAGCCAATTATGTCCAAAATTCTCAAGGTGATTTACGCCAACAAAACAATTGGAGGCCAAACCCGCAAGGGCAAGGCCAACAAAATTGGCGAAATGATCAAGGTGGTCAAGGATCTTAGAACAACAACAACAATTATTCCAATAGAAGTTCCAACCTTATGTTCCACCAAGAGGGAAATATTCCTACTCCTCACAATACAAGGAGGGTCCGTCGAATGAGTCCAAAATGGAAGGGATGCTAGAGAGAATCTTGAAAAATCAAGAGCGAAGTGATGCAACAATGAAAAACATGTCCGAGGTAGAGGGATCACACACCGCCTCCATTCAAAAGCTTGAGATAAAAATGAGAGATTTGTCACGAGAACAAACTCCCAAGCTAAAGGGTATTCTTCCGAGTGACACTATTGTCAACCCAAAAGGTGGTGCAAGCGGACCATATTCTCATTGCATGGCCATCACCACTAGAGTCGGTAAGGTGCTTCAAGATGAAAGAGAAAAAGTGGTTGATGTAGAAAATCTTGATCAAGAAGTGGAAGCACAAGTTGAGTTGCCGGTTGTTATTGAAATTGAGAAGGCCTCCCAAGAGGTAAAATTCCAAGAAGCAAAGCATGGAGAGGTTAAGGAAAAAGTGAAGGAGACCCCAAAATCTCCTCCACCAATTCCTCGACCTACTCCTCCATTCCCTCAAAGGCTTGCACGAAGGGTGGACGATGGCAAGTTTGAAAAGTTCTATGACATCTTGAAACAATTGTCGGTAAACATCCCATTCTTGGAGGCTTTCCAAGAAATGTCGGGGTTTTCCAAATACTTGAAAGATTTGATGACCAAGAAGAGAACTACAAAGAATGAAGTGTTGAACTTGACTCATAGGTAAGTTTGATAATTGCTACAACCACCATTGAGAAAAAGGGAGACCCGGGAGCATTCACTATCCCATGTACCATCGGGTTGAGAGACTTTTCTAGAGCACTTTGTGATAACGGGGCTAGCATAAATTTGATGCCTCTTGCTATCTACAAGCAAGAGGGATTAGGTTTGCCAAGACCCACTAGCATGATATTGAAAATGGCCGACCGATCAATTAAGAAACCCGTGGACATTGTTGATGATGTCTTGGTAAAGGTGGGTAAGTTCCTTCTCCTTACCGATTTTGTCATTTTGGATTGTGCGGTAGACAAGGAAATTCATATAATCCTAGGAAGACCATTCCTTGCGACGAGAAGAGCTTTAATGGAATCGGAACGACATGAAATCAAGTTCCGAGTGAATGATGAGGAAGTCACCTTCCAAGCTAGCAAGGGTTTGAAATTGCCAAGTGCATACGAAGGAATCTCGGTCATTGATGAAGTTGATGAGTTTGAAGATGCTATTGGGATGAAGATGGAAGAAGAATGCCTCGGCGAGGCTTTGGCGGAAATCTTGGTGAACTTTGATGGTGAAGACATTGAGGGGTATGTTGAAATAGTGAACGCATTGGAAGGACGTGGGTCCTATACATATGCACCAAAGAATCTCTCTCTTGACTTAGAGAATTGAGCTACTCCTCCCGCAAAACCTTCAATCATTGAGCCACCACAACTTGAGCTCAAACCACTTCCATCACACTTGAGGTACAAATTTCTCGGTTCTAATAACACTTTACCGATAATTGTTTCATCTTTGTTGAATGATGTGCAGGTTGATGAATTGTTGAATGTCTTGCGGGAGCACCGACAAGAACTTGGATGGACAATTGCCGACATCCGAGGAATCCCCGCTGGGATATGTGAGCACAAAATTCAATTAGAAGAAGGGAGCAAGCCAAGTGTGGAACATCAAAGAAGATTAAATCCTTCAATGCAAGAAGTGGTCAAGGAAGAAATTATCAAATGGTTGGATGCTAGGGTTGTCTACCCCATTGCGGATAGTCCATGGGTGAGTCCGGTACAATGTGTACCAAAGAAGGGGGCATGAAGGTGATTCACAATGAAAAGAATGAGCTTATCCCTACATGGACGGTCACCGGATGGAGAGTATGCATGGACTATCAGAAGCTCAACAATGCCACGTGCAAGGATCATTTCCCTATGCCTTTTATTGATCAAATGTTTGATCGGCTAGCAGGAAGATATTTCTATTGCTTCCTCGATGGGTATTCCGGTTACAATCAAATCAATACAGCCTTGGAGGACAAAGAGAAGACCACATTCACTTGCCCGTATGGGACATTTGCCTTTAGCCGGATGCCATTTGGTTTGTGCAACGCTCCGACTACCTTTAAACGATGCATGATGTCCATCTTCTCTGACATGGTGGAAGAATTACTAGAGGTCTTCATGGATGATTTTTTGGTGGTCGGTGACTCTTTTGAGCATTGTATTGATAACCTTAGACAAGTGCTCAAGAGATGTGAGGAGACCAACCTCGTGCTTAATTGGAAAAAATGCTACTTCATGGTGGACGAAGGAATTGTCTTGGGGCACAAGATATCAAAACATGGCATTGAAGTTGACCGGGAAAAGATTGAAATCATCTCAAAACTTCCTCCACCAACATTGGCAAAGGGTATTTGAAGCTTTCTAGGGCACGCCGGATTCTATCGGTGTTTTATCAAGGACTTATCTAAAATTGCAAATACTAAGTGCAAGCTCCTTGAGAAATACTCCAAGTTTGTGTTTGATGACAAGTGCCTCAGGGCATTTGAGGAGCTCAAAGTGAAGCTCACCACGGAACCCATTATTGTCACACCGGATTGGTCTCTTCCATTCGTGCTCATGTGTGGCGCCAGTGGTGTAGCAATTGGAGAAATCTTGGGTCAATGGCATAGAAAGGTTCTTCATCCGATTTATTATGCAAGCAAGACACTCAATGGTGCACAAATGAACTATACGGTGATGGAGCAAGACCTTCTTGCTATTGTGTATGCTTTCAAAAAATTTCGAGCTTATTTGTTGGGATCCAAGGTGGTGGTCTACACCGACCATGCGGATCTTCGCTACCTCATGGCGAAGAAATATGCCAAACCAAGACTAATATGGTGGGTCCTCTTATTACAAGAATTTGACTTTGAAGTCAAGGACCGAAAGGGCACCGAGAACCAAGTGGCGGACCATCTCTCTAGACTTGAGGAAGACGGACGATAAAAGGTTGATATTGATATCAATGATGCCTTCCTGGATGAGCACATCTTGGCATTATCTTCTTCATCCACTCCTTGCTACACCGACATTGCCAACTACTTGGTTAGTGACCTATTCCCGGATGATTTGGAAGCATACCAAAAGAAGAAGTTCTTAAGAGAATGTCGGCAATATTATTGGGAGGAGCCATTCTTGTTCCGTATCTGTGCGGACAACATTATTAGAAGGTGTGTTCCAGAGGAAGAAATGATGAAAATACTAAAGGCATGCCATGACTCACCGGTTGGTGGTCATCACGGAGGCAATCAGACGATGACAAAAGTGCTTGAATGTAGTTATTATTGGCCGTCCATCTATCATGATGCCAACCAAATGGTAAAATCTTGTGACCAATGTCAGAGGCAAGGATCAATCTCCAAGAGGCACGAAATGCCTATGCACTTTGTTTTGGAGGTGGAAATATCTTATGTGTGGGGCATTGACTTTATGGGCCCCTTTGTGAGCTCCTGTGGTATGAAGTATATTCTGGTGGATGTGGACTACATGTACAAATGGGTTGAAGCTATTTCCTTACCAAACAATGAGTCAAGGAGTGTGACTGCGTTCTTAAAGAAAAATATCTTCACGCGGTTTGGCACTCCTAGAGCCATTCTTAGTGATGGTGGGTCTCATTTCTGCAACAAGGTTTTCACTGGCCTGTTAGAGAAATACGGTGTCAAGCATAAGGTGGACACATTTTATCATCCCCAATCAAGCGGCCAGGTAGAAGCTTCCAACCGAGAGATCAAGAACATTCTAGCAAAGACAGTCAATGCAAACAGGACCGACTGGTCAAGGAAGCTGGACGATGCATTGTGGGCATACCGCACTGCATACAAAACTCTCATTGGTACTTCTCCCTACCGGTTAGTCTTCGGTAAAGCTTTCCATCTACCTGTGGAACTAGAGCATAAAGCCATGTGGGCTCTGAAGAAGTTGAATTTGGACTGGACTGAAGCTGCAAACCTGAGGCTAACCCAACTCAACGAAATGGATGAATTTCGTTTCCACGCTTATGAAAGTGCAACTATGTATAAGGAAAGAATGAAATTTGTCCACGACAAAAATATTTTGAAAAGGGAGTTCCAGTCCGGTGACTTGGTGTTGCTCTTCAACTCAAGACTCAAATTTTTTCCGGGAAAGCTCAAATCAAAATGGTCCGGTCCATTCAAGGTGGTAGATGTGTCCCCATTTGGTGCCGTGAAATTAGCATCTGAGGATGGGCTTCAAAGTAAATGGCCAGCACATCAAGCATTATTTGGGCACTGATGGAGAAAGACATGTAGTGGAGCAATTGGCTCTTAAAGACAGCCCATGCCCGAACGATGAATGAATCCAAAAGAATGCCAACTTCGTCGTGCCGCGACGTTAAATCAAGCGCTTCATGGGAGGCAACCCATTAACACCCTTTTTGTCTTGTAAATTTCAAATTTTGTTAATTTTATTTAATTGAGCAATTTAAAGTGTGTGTTAGAGTGCAGGTGGTTCAAAAGTTCACAAAACAGGGTAAAATTGCAAGTGAAAGAGAAGCTAAGAAAGAATGTCCAGTTTGCGACACAAATGCGATCGCATTTTCACTATGCGGATCGCATTGTCATCGCAAACCTGGACAGTTAGTTTGGAACTTTTGGATGGCTGGAATGCAGTGCCAAGGTGCACTATGCAAACCGCATTTCTTTTATGCGATCGCATAGTGCGTCGCATTGTGAACCTTGGGTAATACCCCACCGCATAACTAGTATGCGGTCACATACCAGGTTATGTGGCCACTTTCCCATCGCAATACGCCCAGTTAAGTTCCTACTCTCTTTGCATATCTCACCATAAATTACCACATTCACAACACTCTGCATTTAAACAAAAACAAAATGAAAAACAAAAAAAAAACAAAAAAAGAAGAAGAGAGAAAGACGAACAAAGGAGATACGACTTCTTGATTTCAACGAGCCTAACAAAGATCTGTGGATTAACCTTTCAAAAGTTTTGTTCATCTTTCTTCATCCTTGATAGGTCAGCTCTTCTAATCTCGATTTCTCGTAACTTCTTTTAATTTAGGTTACATTTCAGTGTGATTTTTTTTTGATTGTTGTTAGTGTACCCCCGTTCATCCCAGTGGGTATTTTCTTGCAATGGGGGGGGGGAAACATCCTAAGAAACCTGTTAAATATTTCTTGTGGGTCATGAAATTAGGGTAGCCATTGTTAGGGTGAGAAAAGCTCTGAGAACGACGAATTTTGCGGTCCGCATACTCGTTGTGCCGTCCGTATTTGTGTCGCATTCCAAACCCTAGGCAACCTGAGGAAGATGGTACAATGCGGTAACTCTGCGATCACATAGTTAATATGTGGACTGCAGAGTCATCGCAGACCTCAACAGTTGGATGCCTGATGTAGCTTAGTGTTTGTGGTAGTTGTGCGATCTCAAATCCACCTTTGCGGTAGACTATGCGATCGCATAATGTGATGAAATTTTCTTGCATTTGATTCTGCGATGACTATGTGAACCGCATAATGGATATGCGATCGCATAAGTCATCGCATAATCAACCCTTCTCAGCACATTGTTACTTTGCGACAGGTTTACAGTCCGCATAGTGGTTATGCGATCTCATAACCTGCCGCATAGTAAATTTTCTCAGTTAAATTTTTCCTTATGTCTGCTACATCACTCACACGTCATTCTTTGTAGATATGCCTTACCAAAAACATACATCTTTAACCAATAAAAAGGCTTCCTCCAGCCGTCAAGCACCACCGACAAAATGTTCACGACAAGCACCACCCCAATCTATTGATGAAAGTCACTCCCAGTCTGATGAAGAGGAGGCTTTGCCAGCTGTTTATCTACAGGCTGAGGCAAGGCGGAAACAAGGCGATGATTTCCAGCTTAGGTTCCCGCTCCCTGATTCTAGGACTCTATATAGAGAGGGGCTCTCAAAATGGAAAATCATGGCTGAGAAACAATTAAGTCTGAACGGTCTTCAGGAACAATACCCTCACATTTTAGCAAACATCAAAGCTAGAAAGTGGGAGTGTTTCACTTTGCTTCCTGAGGAATTTAATGAAACCGTGGTGCGGTAGTTCTATGAATCCTATGAAGCCTCCAGAACAGCTCACCACAAGCGCAACAAAATATTCTGCGACATTGTTCTAGTTCGGGGGAAGGAGGTATACTGTGATGGGGCGGAAATTCATAATCATTATTTCTCAACCCAATGCCCTAGTACAACGAAGTATGAGGCCAAATTGGCCAATAGAGATGGTGAGCGAGCTTGGGTTGCATCAGTGATTGCCAAGGGTACCCCAACCTGGATTGACCCTCCACACAAAATATACAAGGAGGATCTTACACGAGAGGGTCGATTCTGGCTCAGTTTTGTCACTTCCCTCTTGATCCCAACCCGGAATGAAACAGACATAAGCATTGAGAAAGCTATTCTCATTGCTTGCATTATGACCGGGATCACGATCGATGTGGGTGACATCATTTCCAAAGAGAGAGGGGTCCGGGCATGGCAGAAAGCCACATCATTTCCTTTCCCATGCTTGATCACATCCCGCTATAAAGCTGCAGATCTTCCTACAAGGCCACATTCTGACAAGATGGGAAAAGCGGAGAAGGATATCGACATCACACTCATTAGTGATGCGGTGACAAAGGTAGCTGCTGTTCCTCCAGAGATTCAGATTCAGATTCCCACCGAGACAGACATCTCCGACTCCCAGACTCCTATTGCACTTCAGACCGCAGAGGCATCTACTGCTGCCCCACAGCCTACCCATCAGGTCATTGCCCAGCCACCTGCTTCATTGCCAGCCGTTTCGAGGCTTGGTCTCCTAGCTCAGACACCAATGCTAAGGTAGAAAAGCTTCTGAATGACCTCCCTACACTTATCAGGCAGGCCCTGACCCCCATTCAGTCATCAGTGACGGCTCTACAACAGTAGCACATATCTTATGCGGGTCACCTAAAGTGGCTTGATGCCAGGATTAAGATTGAGCGTGGTGAGGTTGGAGACCTGCTAACGCTCCGCGCTGATGTAACTACACTAAAGACTGAGCTCCACAAGTTGCAGAATCTTGAGTTTGATTTCTCTTCCTTCCTGCCCAAGGAATAAGAGCAGGGAGCAGGCGCATCGGAGAGTGGGCTAGGTCTTGATTTCTCCACACTGATGACAGCCCAGGCTGTTGGACCCTCCCAGCCCCCACTTTCCTCTGAGCTAGTTGACATACCTTTCGGGGAGGAGTCCAGACATTCAGTAGAGTCCGAGGGTGAGGAGCCATCTTAGGAGGAAACTAATGAGGAGGACATTTCTGATGATGATGAAGGCCCTTGGGAGAAGGTCAAGCAGGTTGCCGTCACCACATCTGCGGAGGAAGAAGAGGACGCTCAGGTACAATTGGCAATACAGCGGTAACTAGTTGACACCGCTACTCGGGCCACAACATCAGACATTTCGCCGTCAGCAGGCGAAGCCAGCAGCTCTCGGACTCCATCTTCAGTTACAGGGCATGAGGATACTCCACCTATAGCAGCAGTCACCTCTCCAGCTGAGTCTTTAGCAGCTCTTCCACCACCAGTGGCCGTCTTACCTCCAGCTGAGACTTCAGCAGCCCTAGTTCCACTAGCGGTCATTGACCCCTCTGACACCCAGTAGGCTACGACTCCCATAGTGCTTAGTACGCCCCAGGGAGCCCCTAACTCTGTTTTACATTTCTTATGCATTGAGGACAATGCATGCTCTTTAGTTGGGGGTGGAAGGGTAGCCTTGTATGAGTATCTTTTGTGACAACTTGTGTGATACTCAAACTATTGTACTTGTTTTCTTTTTGTGTTATATGTAATCTTCAAAGTTATCGTTAAAATTTTGTATGTACTTGTGTTGTTTATCGTTAACTTGTGTTGTCCTCGTACATATATTATCTGTGTATATATATATTAAAAAAAACAAAAACAAGTAGATAGTTGTACGTATGTTTATCAGTAGTAATAAACAATGAATTCCCCTTGGTTTTTCTTCGCCAGGTTCTTTTCCAAGGGTGTAATAGTAGAACCATGGCAGTAGGATAAAACGTATTGACCAGTTTGGTGTAGGCATCTAGTCTCAAGCATGTGTGTCTGTAAATAACCTATACCCTTCCGTGATATAAAAAAAAAGGTGTCTTGTGTTGTAAAGGCAATCAACTTTGTGAACTTGAGGCTCTCTTTTTGACTCTATGCTTACTTAGAATTATACATGTAAATATGATGAAAGCTTCCAGTTGCCAAGTGTTGACTCGAGAGCTAAAACTATGTTGAGCCAAACAGTCGTGTGCTGTGTGTGTTAGTTTTTGTATAAATAATTCTTGTGTTACTTCTGTCGTCCAGAACTTGCCCGGTTGGTTTTTCGATGCTCATGATAAGTACATTTAGTTGGAGAAATGACCTGAGGCAGTCTTTGGGATATGGAAAACGCAGTGAGCCTTTCAAGCTACCCAATGTATTCATGTTATCACTAGTTACCCCATTTGAGCCTTTAACCTTTTTGTTGGACACCTCATTACAAACATTTCCTTTTTTTGGTAAAATAACTCCCTCTTTTGAACCCGTCCCTCCTTGAACATTGAGAATGAAGCTAAAAACCTAAGTTGGAGGTGCGGTGTCAAAGTGGAAGTTGATAAGGTTGTACATTGAGCGTAGGAACTTGCACCTCAAAATATTCGCATGAGATTATTCAAGCTCCAAAAGAAAAACAAAAAAAAAAGAGAAAAGAAAAGAAATATCTGTATATATACACATATGGAGCTTTGAAGAAAAATATAAAAAAAAAAAAAATTAGTGGGGTATGTCAGGTGGTTCAAAGTTGGTAACTAAGAGCCAATAAGGGCTATGTGGTTTAAAAAGAGACAAAGGGAATTGAAAGAGAAAAATGTGAGTAGTGTTCAAGGAGGGTGTAGTCACTTGTACACAAGTAATCATCAAACCCTTCCCTAATCCTACATTACAATCTTAAAAAGTCCTTGTGGGGTCTCCAATCGAATGTTCTTAAATAGGCAACAAATCAAAATAAGGGCAAGCCTATGGTATGATGTGTTGTAACACTTGAAACTCTTTGTGAGAGTGATTGTCTTTGTGAATATGTCCCTTTTCGCAGTCATTGTAAATATTGAGAGTTGGGACCTTGTTTCTAGTAAGGGCACATGACTAGTGAAGTCTGACAGAAGTTGAGTTCTTGAAGTCAGATGCTAGTGCACTCAGCTGAGAGTAACATTTTGTCAAATTGGTCGAGGTTCAAAGTTCACAAGTTGATTAGTTTCCTTGTATATAACAATGGTTGTTCATAAAGGTAAGTAAACGAAAATGTATACTTGTGGTACTAGCAATTAACACCGTCCTTGGTCATTATTGTTCCAGTCTTGTAGTTGGAGTCTAGGGCAGGATAGAGTCGTTTTAGTTTCTTGAGGACAAGCAAGAGTTTAAGTTGGGGGTGTTGATGTGCCGGAGAATTTCGGCACATTTAATACTAAATTGCTTAGATTTTAGCTTTTTTTTAAGTGCATTTATATTTTATACTTATGGACTTTTGATGTTTTGCAGTGCATGAGGGTTGAAACTCAAGAACATGTAAAAGACATCAAAAAGCTGAAAAGGATAAGAAAAAGACAAGATGCGATCGCATAATCAACAAGGGGGGACATCATATCTTCTATGTGGACTGCATAATGCACAGGTGGACCGCATAGTTCAACAGATTGTTTGGCAAAAATTCAAGTGCAAAAATGCGGTCCATTATGCGATCACATAACTGGTTTACGAGCCGCATAATGGACCGCAAACCTCCAACGCCAAAAGCTGAGCTCAGACATGCGATGCAATTGTGCGGTCGCATATCAACAATGCGGACCGCACAACATGAATGCGGCGACGCACCTAGAAACTAGGGTTTGTATCTGCGATGGCTCCATGAAGAATGCGAACCACATTCCTGTTATGCGACAGGAATGCGGTCGCATAGTTGACCTGGAAGGGCAATTTTGTCCGTTTTTCACCCCAAATTTTATCCCACTATAAATAGATTTATTGGGGTTTTGTGGGTCATTCTTGTCTGGTTTTTGGGCTACAATACACTCATTGAATATTCTTCTCTTTTGGAAGCTTTAGAAGCGAAGATTCTTGTATTTTGTAAGCTTTATGACATTTATTACTCTCATCTTTTTGTCTTTAAGCATGAGTAGCTAGCTTTAAATACTAAGGTTGTGGACCCTAAATGGGTGTTAGGTTAGTGGGTATTTAACATTGAATATATATATAATGGTTGCTTGATATTTATTTACTTCTCATTCTTCATTGATTGTTGGTGGTTGCAAACATTAAGAAGTGCCATTAAATCCTTTCTTTACTTGGAAAAGTGAGTTAGGATTGGTAGGAGTAAATATCAAAGAGTCAAGGCTTTAAACCTTGTTAAATAGAATCGCTTAGGAATAAGTGGGTTTTATTTGGCATGAAGTGATTGCTCTTCATTGTAACTCTTTTATATTTGGAAAAATCATAAAGAAGAAATACTACCCAAATATTGCAAAATATTGGGTAGTCATTTAGAAATCATTTGCATATCTAAAAGGACTTCCATTAGAAATATATCATATTAATACCTATTAGCATTACATTTCATTGAAGGGGACACAACCTTGGTTTAGTTAATCACATTAATTACAACTTTAATTAATCATACTTGTCACTATTTCGATCAAATTACCACACAATCTATTCCCATATTCTTGTTACAATTAACGGAATAGAGATACGATTTGAGGTAAGATTCACACTACCAAAGTAAACTTTTCACGCCTATTCCCTGTGAGATTCGAACCCAACCTTGTTGGGTTACTATATTTGACATCGATCGCTTTACACTATTTTAAGGTGTAATTTGAGCGTATCAGAAGTACAACCTGAAGCTAAACCCTGCAAAGTGTGAATTCGGGGTTCCTGCCGGAAAGCTATTGGGATTCATCGTCAATCGCCGTGGAATAGAATTGGATCCATCGAAGGTCAAATCCATCCAAGAGTTACCACCGCCAAAGATTAAGAAAGATGTGATGAGTTTCCTGGGACGCCTTAACTACATCAGCCGTTTCATAGCACATGCCACAGTAATATGTGAGCCAATTTTCAAGATGTTGAAGAAGGACGCTGAAACTAGTTGGATCGAGGATTGCCAAAGGGCTTTTGACAATATCAAGGAGTACTTATCAACACCACTAGTTTTAGTCCCGCCAGAGCCAAATAGACCACTGCTACTCTACCTTGTAGTGCTAGATGGAGCTTTCGGCTGCGTTCTGGGGAAGCACGATGAGATAGGGAGAAAAGAACATGCCATCTACTACTTGAGTAAGAATTTCACACCTTATGAAGCACGATACTCTCTGCTGGAACATACCTGTTGTGCCTTGACATGGATAGCTCAGAAGCTGAGTCATTACTTCTGTTCCTATACAAATTATCTCATATTAAGGATGGATCCTTTGGAATACATCTTCCAAAAGCCCATGCCCACTGGCAAACTAGCTAAATGGAAAATCTTGTTGAGTGAATTCGACATCGTCTATGTAACTCAGAAAGCAGTCAAGGGACAAGCACTGGCAGACCACCTTGCTGAAAACCCTGTGGGAGGAGAATACGAGCCTTTGAAGACGAATTTTCCTGATGAAGAGGTATCATTCGTAGGAGAAGACATTGTCGAAACCTACGACGGTTGGAGAATGTTCTTTGACGGAGCGACGAACTTCAAAGGAGTCAGCATTGCAGCCGTCTTGGTATCAGAAACTGTTCAACATTATCCGGTATATGTGAAACTCAGATTCCCCTGCACCAACAATATGGCGGATATGAAGCTTGCATATTAGGGATCAACATGGCTGTTGACATGAACATTCAGGAACTGCTAGCAATCGGCGGTTCGGATTTGCTTGTGCACCAGGTACAAGGAGAGTGGGCTACCAAGAATTCTAAGATATTGTTATATCTTCATCATGTGCAAGAAATGAAGAAGAGGTCCACAAAGATAGAGTTTCGGCATGTACCCAGAATTCAGAATGAATTTGCCAACGCATTGGCTACTTTGTCATCAATGATACAACATCCAGACAAGAACTTCATCGATCCTTTCCTAGTAAAGATCCATAATCAACCGACATATTGTGCTCACGTCGAAGAGGAGATAGACGGTAAGCCTTGGTTCCACAACATCAAGGAGTGTTTGGAAAAAGGAGAATACCCGGAGCATGCAAACCATACTCAAAAGCGCACACTTCAGAGGTTGTCCAACCATTTCTTCCACAGTGGAGGAATCCTATATAAAAGAACTCCTGATCTGGGACTATTAAGGTGTGTCGACACAAAGGAAGCTTATAAGTTGCTTGAGGAGATACATGCTGGGACCTGCGGTCCGCATATGAATGTTTTTATCTTGGCCAAGAAGATACTCGGGGCAGGTTACTTTTGGATGACCATGGAAACATATTGCATCCGGTATGTTCAAAAATGTTACCAATGTCAAGTGCATGCAGACATGATAAAAGTGCCACTAAACAAGCTTAATGCAACAAGTTCACCTTGGCCTTTTGCCGTTTGGGGAATGGATGTCATTGTTCCGATCGAGTCCACCGCCTCAAATGAGCATCGGTTTATTTTAGTGGCTATCGACTACTTCACTAAATGGGTTGAAGCTACATCTTACAAAGCTGTAACCAAGAAGGTCATTGCGGATTTTGTTTGAAACCAAATTATTTGTTGAGTCGGGGTTCCAGAGTCCATCATCACTGACAATGCCGCCAATCTCAACAGCGATCTGATGAAAGCCATGTGTGAGACTTTCAAAAGCAAGCACAAGAATTCCACAGCATATAGGCCCCAAACGAACGGAGCCGTGGAAGTTGCCAACAAAAACATCAAGAAGATACTGAGGAAAATGGTAGAAAATCACAAACAATGGAACGAGAAGCTACCATTCGCCTTACTGGGATACCGTACCACAGTCCGCACATCAACCGGGGCAACTCCCTATTTGCTGGTTTATGGTACTGAAGCTTTCATTCCTGCTGAAGTAGAAATTCATCCCTGAGAATCATACAAGAAGCTGAGCTCAACGACGTAGAAATGATAAGGAGCCGTTATGAGCAGCTAGCCCTCATAGACGCAAAAAGGATGAACGCGGTATGTCACGGACAACTTTATCAGAACATAATGTCCATAGCCTTCAATAAAAGAGTCAAGCCGAGACAGTTCACACCGGGGAAACTGGTGTTGAAGAAGATCTTCCCGCATCAAGATGAAACCAAAGGGAAATTCTCTCCCAACTGGCAAGGTCCTTACATGGTTCATAGGGTATTGACAGGAGGAGCCCTCATACTCGTAGAAATGGACGGAGAAATTTGGCCAAAACCAATCAACTCAGATGCAGTCAAAAGATATTACATGTAAATCATCCGACGCTTTTCTACATGATGTAAGTTGAACTATGCTTGACCTGATTCCCGTTTAAGAGGGGATACGTAGGCAGCCCTGTCGGTTCGGTCACAATTCAATAAAATTTCCATTTCCCCCATAATCAGAAACTGGGGAAGAATTTTGAGAAGGATCCTCAAAATTTCGAAGCAAATTCAGCCAATCGCGGCATATAGAGTAGTCAAAAGCGTTATTCAGTTGACTGGGGCAGAATTTTGAGAAGGACCCTCAAAATTCTACGGCAGAAGCAGTCACAATGTCTTTGATCGTGTCACAGTCGCTAGTTCATCTAACCAATTTCTAACTATATTTTACTATGCTTTCAAAAATTATGCATGCGTGCTTTTGAACATAAACTCTACTTTAGCGAATGCTACCCCGATAATTTGAACAGGGTCTTCAGACGGAATAGAGCAAATCAAGCAAGCAGACGAAGACACGAACCAACCTTCCCCTGCAAAACTCACGACTTTTCTTTGAACGCAGGAATAAGGAATATGCACACCTTGGAATCACAAACATCGTAGAAATAAAGATATCAAACTCATTTCCAGCTAACAAATACTCTGCTATCACCTATTATTTCAACCTTGCATGAGACTAAGCATTGTCTCAAATCTTGCATAAGGCTAAGTGTTGCCTTCTCTTTGCATGAGACTAAGCCCTGTCCTGAATCCTGCATAAGGCTAAGCACTTCCTTCTCTTTTCATGGGACTAAGCCCTGTCCCGAACCTTGCATGAGACTAAGCATTATCTCAAATCCTGCATGAGGCTAAGGAGTGCCTTCTCTTTGCATGGGACTAAGCACTGTCCCGAACCTTGCATGAGACTAAGCATTGTCTCAAATCCTGCATGAGGCTAAGCACTGCCTTTTCTTTGCATGGGACTAATCCATGTCCCGAACTTTGCATGATACTAAGCATTATCTCAAATCCTGCCTGAGGCTAAGCATTTCCTTCCACTTGTATAAGGCTAAGAACTGCCTTCTCTTTGCATGGGACTAAGCCCTGTCCCGAACTTTGCATGAGACTAAACATTGTCTCAAATCCTGCATGAGGCTAAGCATTGACTCTGCCTTATATAAGGCTAAGCCCTGCCTTCTCTTTGTATGTGACTAAGCCTTGTCCCGAACTTTGCATGAGACTAAGAATTGTCTCAAATACTGCATGAGGCTAAGCATTGCCTCCGCCTTGCATAAGGCTAAGCCCTACCTTCTCTTTGCATGGGACTAAGCCTAGTCCCAAACTTTGCATGAGACTAAGCATTGTCTCTCTTTAATTATTTATTCTATTCTCTCGGGCTAAGATCTGTCCTCAACTCCATACAAGACTAAGCCTTGTCTTGTCGTTTCTAGCATCATGTATTTGCACCTCATAGGCTGAAATATCGCCAGCTTGTCCGAAGGCGTCATAGTCTGAAGGCACCATCCTCATAGCTGGAAGACACCATGCCATAGCCTGAGGATCTCTCAAACTTGCATATCGTTATTCAAAGGCGTCATGGTTCGGAGGCACCATTTTCATGGCCCGATAACACCATTTCATGGCCTGTGAATCCCTTACCTCTTAATTCATGGCCCGGTACATCATGGTCTAAAGACGTCATTCTCAACCGTCCAAAGACAATCCTCATGGTTTGAAGGGAATTTGCATCATTTTTAAGTTTATGCAAAGATATATGCTTATAGTGCGTCTTTTATTTGCAGGTAATCCGACGAACAACCATTACCCCAACGGGAGCAATCCTGCTCCATTTCCTTCACACTATTTCAAACCTGACCGCTCACCATAACCATTTCATCTATTCAAAACCTTGTGTCCGTTCTTGCGATAACTTCATCGGTATATTTCGCCGGTGAATCCAGAACTACACACGACATGATTCCTGTAAAACCAGGGATATGTAGGTAGCCCGAAAACCAGAGTGCGGCCTATGTCTCTCAAATCACCCTATTCGGTCAAAATTGGCCATCATATCTTTACCCGATAACTCTTTCATCATTCCCGGATAAAGAGGGGCAACTGTTGATACCCAATTTTTCCCTATATTATTTTCAAAATGTATATATGAACATCAATTAATATTTTTCATAATTTCTGCATTTTTTAATGATTTTAAATTAATTCATCCCAGTATTTTTATTATATATAAATAGTTACCAATTGAATCGAAAATGGTTTTATAATAATCTTAGTGCTTAATTTTATCATTTATATTTATATTAAGCTGTAATTATTTCTTGAACAACCATATTTATATTTTTAGGGTTATGATTGCAATAACTTTGCAATAATAGCCCTCATGTGCATAATTACCTTATTTCAAGAGAAAATGACCTTTTATATTTTTATAATATTAAGTAATTATTTTAAATTATTTTCATGCATAAATATCAATTTTTAGCATTTATTAGCTATTTTTACGAATTATTTACCAAATTGATTGGGTATTTAACAAATAGCCACTTTTAATTTCGAATCTTAGCCCAATTAGAATCACATCCTAATACCCAAACCCAATTCTTCCAACCCGCCCCAACCTCAGATGGAATCCTGGCCGTTGATCTCAGAAGATCAACGATCCAGGATCCATTTCCTTTTTTAATTACACTAAACGACCCTAAACCTAATCATTTTCCCAATTCCATCGCCCCTAAATCCCCTCTTCCTCTCTTCTCTCTCAACCTTCCCCTAACCCTAGCCTGCTGTCACCTGAACCCCCTTCAATCCATGGGGTTTCGCTTCAATCTTAGGTATTATCTGGCCTCCAATCTTTACTGGTGGTATGGTTTTTATGTTATTTGATGGAATCTCAAAGAGATTCGACACAGACTTGGCTTCAATCCTTCATTTTCTCGACGAATCTACATGTGTTCATCTCTATGTTTGTGAGTATTGTTATATTCATGTTTATGGATCAAATCTATGGTTCCAGACCATATTTTCTTCTCATCTCTGTCATTTTTAAAACCCTAGTCTCTTGCTACTTGAATCTGTTCAGATCCTTGTAGATCTGAGATAATTTTAAGTTTTATTTGATATTTATCTTTAAAAACTTTCTGTGTTTTCTTATTATTAACCAATTTTTCTCTCTCTAAAAGGGTTTCATCCCTTTAAGTTTCTGCAAAATACTAAAAATTTTCTAAGTGCTTAACTCTACTTTTCTTACTTGTTCGACTGATTCTCATATCTATGTTCTAAACCCTAGGGTTTCTGCCTATCTCATTGATTGTTTCAATATTTTTCCGTTATTATTTAATTAACAGAGATTAATTGATTTTATTTGAATAATAGGGTTCGAAATTATATTATTCTGCTAAGATTGTTACTTTCTGTGATTTTTACCTATTTTCCTTATTTGTGAAACATAAATTGGTATTACTTTCCTTAATTATGCTATTGATTGGATTTCTGGGTTCTAATTTATTCCAACCGACTTATAAATGGCCTATGACTATTTCTTGCCTTATTTAAACCCAAATCTGAGCTGTTAATTGATTCTCCCCACATTAAGGGGTCTTTCCCGGATTCTGTTGAGTTATTTGATTGAGTTTAGCCGGGTTGATTTTACTTGTATGCTTACTTATGAACTCCAATATTCTTTGCCTTATTTGTTTTACCCTGCTAAGCTATATAATCCCCCCCCCTTTCTGATTTTGAAAACACACGAACACACTCAGAAAGATACAGAAACACACACACACAAACTCTTACTCACACACACTCCCCATTGCAATTCTTTCTGTTACTTGTGTTTGCTGCACTGTCTAGCCGGCTAAAAGCCAAGGCTAGACTATTGGATTCAACTTGCCTTCACCTTCATGCTTGCTATCATTTAACTGGTATGCCCATATTTTTGTTATCATGTTCTCTTCATGCTATGTAGTTAGTTTTATTATGAATTCTAATATGCTTCTGTTTTGAAATCTGATTCCTAACCATCTTTTTCATTGACCACTATAGCTTAGTTCTTACTATTTTATGTTGTTCCATGTATTTTATAGTAATAGTTTATTTCAGACTTCGATGCTCCTGTTTGCTATGTAGTTCCTGTCTATCTCCTTCTCAACTAGCATGCCTCCATTCTTGTCCTATTCTATGTGCTGATAATTTACCTTAGCATGTTCCTGATCAATTCATGATTTCTGTGTACTTCTTTCAAGACTAATGTGCTTTAGATTCCTGCTACCTTTTCTGTATGGCTGTCCGATTAGTCATTTTTACTTTAGCATATTTCTCTCTGCTAAATACGTGTCTATATGATTCCACCTAGTAATAGTTAATAAACTAAGTCAACTTCAGCAATGTGAAACCTTGTTTGACTCAAGTGTGACCCTGTTCTGCCTATAATTCAAGTGTTCCTGCTCTTGTTGTGACTATTGGTACCCATGTCTGAACCAATCTGCTAAGATGTGGTTTTGTTCTGTTTGTGATCTTGTAATATGTTTCTGTTCACTTCTAAAATCCAAGTTGTTTTTTTTCTAAAACTATCTCCTACCTTTTTTTTCAACTCCTACTCTTAGATATCTAGGGTCCTGCCCCTCCAGTGTGAGCATTGCCTAGGAGTCCATGAGACTCCTCCGAAATCTGACACACTGGGGATGGCCTTTCCAAACTTGTTTACGAAAAAAACTATTTCTTTGAAAAGGTTCTGGTGTGACCACTGCCCGGGGTCTCTGAGGCCCTTGGGAACTTTGACACACCAGAAGCCATTTTGTGTATTATGGACTATTGGTGTACCTCAGACTTGCTTGAAGGCCTGGAATCCAGATAGACATTGGGCCAGCCAAGGCTCCCTATAGTATAGTGATTTTTATTATGTAATTCATTTTTATTGGCCTGTAATAACAATCTTTGTAAAACAGATATGGGGTTATTAGTAAAAGCTGGGGAGGGACTTTATATGTATATATTTTTGTTAGGTTCGGGTAGAAGTCATGCCTATAGGTTATTGTGGTGATGATTTATATGCATTAGAAATCATGCCCATAGGACTTATCTCATTCTTTGAAATCCTGAATTTTCACATTTGCATCTTAGAAATCCTGCTTCTAGGTCGTTATCAATTCTTCATCAAGTACCATATTATCAAAAACTCTATGTGTGCATTAGAAATCATGTTTCTAGGTTCTTTTGTTGAACTCGCTTGGCAATTAGTTAACACCTTCATTCGCCTAGATATCATGCCTATAGGAAACACATATAAGAAATCAATCTTGACTCTTAGACATCATGCATATAGGAGAGTAGTTTAAAAACAGCTTCAACACTTAGATATCATGCCTATAGAGAAAAATGTATGAAATCAGTTTCTATATTTAGATGTCATAATGCTTGTAATCAATTTCAGCACATAGAAAGCCTGCCTATAGGATCTAAAAGATGAAATCTGCCTATTAAAATCAACCACTAGTTTATAATCATGGTCTGGTTAACATTTAGATATCATGTCTATAGGATTCTTCCTGGTTATCGCTTATGCAAGCTTGTGGGATAATTAAAATCCTGTGTTAAAATTGTGATTTTCTTCCTGCTTGAAACGTGCTCAGATTTTGTATTAACAAAAATTAGTATGAAAATTTATAGGTATTCGCTGCCTCGCTTAATAAAACTGCTATATATTATGTTTATGCTCATTTAGATACCCTGCCTATAGGACTCCTAAATCATTTAAAACTCTTTGTTTGAATATGCGTACAACAATTTGTCTATTTGTGGAGGTAAATATGAGCCCTTTTAATTTCTCCTTATGTGACAGTCCCATATGATTTTGCTTATCGTGTAGTTTTCCCCTTTTAAGCAACATAGGTGAGTCTAGAACCACCTTAAAATAGAGGTCATAAACACCTCCAGGGCCATAGGTAAGGGACATGTAGTACACGCGTAGAATACGTATCGGATACTTTTAGAACGCTTAGATGATAATTGGAAAGGGGAAGGGTGATTGGGTAGTAAAGGAGATGATGACCTGTGCGCTAATTCTACACGTGACACCTCTATTTGAGGAAGGTCACCGAGTATTACATAGAAGTGATCCTATAGGCTAATAAACCTAGGACCCCCTTTATTCCCGTTTAACATGATGTCTATTTGTTTAAATTTCTTTATGACTAATTCGCACAAAATTGAGTTTGGCCGGGACCCACCGTTGTGGACCTTGAGGGGTGATTAACACCTTCGCCTCAAGGTAATTTCGAGCCCTTACCCAATCTCTGGTAAAGTAAACCGGTTTATGAGTTATTTTATTTAGGTGCCCTAATGCACCTTAATCTGTTAGGTGGAGACTCTTCAAATTCCATACCCCGTCTCAAAGGGAAATGAGTTATCCCAAAATATCGAAACCCACCGCAAGGAAAAAAGAGGCGCGACACCGGGGACCTCGGGTGGATTCCGGGTGGTTAAAGGATCGAATTGGAGTTGGGAGATAGAGCTGAAGCCTGCTGTCATCTGGTGTAACCGCACCTTCGAGGTCTTGGCCGCCGGTGCGGAGCCGCAGAAGAGGCCAAAAGAGCACAGATGCAGTTGAGAAGGGAAATGCTGGGAGCGCAGATGCGGTCATCTTTCCGTAAAAGCGGGACCTCACCTGTGGAAGGGGAAGAGCAAAAGCGAAGTGAGGGGCCTGGTGAAAGACCGCAGAAGCAGTAGTGGGGTCGCACCTGCGGAACCGCAGAAGCGGTCAATTGACCGTAGGTGCGGAAAGGCTGGAGGCAGTGTGTTCTTTTAAATATGAGGGTTTGGCTCATTTTTACCATATTTTCTCCATGGGAGCCGATTTTGGAGCAACTTTGGAGTGCTATTTTCATCACCATCTTCTTGACCATTAAAAGGGAAATATGTCGTATCCTTGGGTATTGTTTTTCTGATGAAGTATGGATTGACTGTTTGAATGTGTGTATCTATGAGTACCTATGTCGCACGTATGATTCGCGAGCGGGGTAACTCTATTATATTATTTTTTGGAGCGGGTCGTACGCCTCGGTAGTTTAATAGATGCATCTATGGTTCGCCTTTTTCGACCCTTCGATAGTGCACATTTTATTATTTTGTTGGATCAGGCCATACGACCTCAGCATCATTTGCGCATGCTATTTGCTTGGTACTTTCCATGTTTTAAACTGCTTAAATGCCTTGAGATATGAATTGTGAACTGAAATGACGGAAACTGAAGTTATAATTATGAAAGAGGTTGTCCCTCCCTGTTGCTACCTGTTATTTAGTCATGATATCCATGCCTAGCGTCATATTTATTTATATTAATTTGACCACCAGTAAGTGTCGAAGTTGACCTCTCTTCACTACCTCTTCGAGGTTAGACGGGATACTTACTGGGTACACGTTGTTTATGTACTCATAATGCACTTGCTGTACATTTTGATGTATAGGTATATGTATGGATTGTGGCCTTGTGGGCACAACGTCGTGGTGGATACGAAGACTTAGGTGAGTTGCATCTTTGAGACGATCAGCAACCAGCAAAGTATCTTTTTCCGAGTACTTGTATCTTATTTTGTATCCAAACTTATATTCTGGACAGTTGTTGTATTTTATTTTACTTCCTAGTAAAAGCTCATGCACTTGTGACTCCGGGTTTTGGGATGACTATGGGATTTATTCATGATTTGAATTTGTTAAAGATATCATTATTTAATCAGTGAAGTTCTTCATTTATTGTTAAATGCAAGGAAAATAAATAATTTCAAAAATACTAAAATGAGAATTTAATTAACTTCTTAATGTTCGACAGTGGTGTCCGGTGCCATCACGACCCTTTATGGATTTTGGATCGTGACAACATGGTATCAGATCACTAGGTTTCCTTAGGTCTCACGAGTCATGAGCGAGTCAAGTAGAGTCTTGCGGATCAGTACGGAGACGTCTGTACTTATCTTCGAGAGGCTACAGGGCTGTTAGGAGCACTTCCCTTCTTGATTCTTCATCGTGCAGTTTGATTTCTTTGAGGCTTATGCCTATGTTTATTCCTGCTCAATCTTACGCGACGCGAAGCGCTTGTTATAAATCGGGAATTGAAGAATTGTAATGGTACTGCAGATGTGGTACATGATGTTTCTCCCTGCGTATATGATTGGGCTATTGTCGTTGCCTTGCGGAAGGTTGTTCTATCATTTCTACTCAGTATCAGTACTACCTAAAGTTTTGAGATTTGGCATTGATTATTTTGACAATTCATGTGTTGCTACCGCACAATGTGGTGTAATGGTGGGATGCTTGCGTTGAAGCAGCAAATGACTTGGAAGGATGTTTACTCAGTGCAAGATTCAGAGACTTAGTATTTTATTTCTGGCGGAGGAAAGGTAACCGGACTATGAGTTTTTAGGTTGGGTTGATGGAGTAATGATGTTTGGTATTTTCGAGCGTGGTGGAATCTTCGTCTTTGATGTGGTGTCATCATCCTTGATTGAATATAAAGTGTTAAGTTCACCGTATTTATGGTTTTCTTCAATTCGCCTATGGAACAGAGTATTGTGAAAGGTGAGGGGGAAACGGCTGTCAGAGATCGCAATGTGCGGTGGTTCAGGATAGAATGGGTATTTCTAATGTTGACGGCTCGAGAAGGAGGATCTTCGTAAGGGAGTGAAGTTACTAATGATCTATCAGTTCATGTGCTACGGAGATGGATATTGATTTAAGGCAACAGCTGGGCAGCAAAGGATGAGGAAGGACATGTGGGAAGTGTCGGGCGGTGGTTAAATTTCTAGAACTCTTGGTGTAAGAAGCAAAAGTCGAGTAGTTTCTTAAAGGAGTGAGTTTGACCAAAGTGGGAGAGTGGCAGAGTAGCATATGGGTTTAGTGGCAGGATAGCTACACACCTTGAGAAAAAGTTTAGAGTGATTTGGGAATTTTAGTTGACGGTGATTGGGTCCACGGGCTTAATTTGAAATATTGTCTATTGTATGGCGGGAGGTTGGATGCAACAGAAAAGGGAGTTTCTTGATTCAAAGAAGGATGCAATATAACTTTGGATCGAAAGATATTGTCGCACATTTAGTTGACGTCCATGAGAAGTGAACGAACTAGTATAGCTGGTGAATGAGCACAGGCTCATGATGAGTTATGGATGTCGTAGTGATTGTATCCCATGCAGCGATGTTGGAAGATGTCGACATATAATTTCCACATGTGGGTTATCTCATGTGAGCAGGTCAGCGGTCGCGTGATTGTCGAAGCTTCTGCGAAGGATTTTATTGACTATCCAGTAAGAGGTCGAGTATGTGAATGTTGCTAGAGATTCGGAATGTTCGTGAAATTCTAATAGGAGGATTTTGAGGTATTCGACGGGTTGTTTGTGCAAGATCATGTCAACAATGACGAAAGCATCCTGGTAGGGTTCTAGAGTTGGGTAGTAATAGCTTCAGTCTAAGTGGGAGAACCCCACCGCCTACGATTGGATTGTATGGTTATCTACTTATGAGGTTTCGGGTTATCGGCGTATTGGTGAGTTAATATAGCTAAGGGAAAAAGAACATAAGTGGTAATTTGAGCAAAGGGATTGATAAAGGAGTGTTATAGTTGGCCTTATTGACTCATGTTCGGACTTTGGGAAGATCCAGGATTTATGCTTCGTACAGAGGTGATTAACAATGGAAGCGATTCAGTCGGGTGCTTCATTGAGAGGGTGTTCATGTGCTAGAAGAGCCTTGGAGTTGATTATATTCTGGACCAAGTCAAAGTGGGTGACTCTCAGCAACGGTCCTAGTGAATTCAAAAGTTAAAATGCGGTGCCTAAGGATTTCAAGCCCGTAGTATGGTTAAGAATCGAGCTTTTGCAGCGGATTATGAAAAATGGGCTTGGAGTGTTCTATGTTATCTTCGATTTACAGTGTAGCATTTGGAGGAATTAGGCAAAATGACTTCGGATTGCAGAAGAATTATCAGAATGGGTGTATCAGTGGAGGATGCGAACATGCGCACAAGGAGGGTATGAGATGGTTCATAGGATTTGAGACAGGCTGGTCTCGTGATGCAAGGCTACTCAGGATGAGTGCGGATTAAGTTTTTTATGTGTTGAGTGGAGTTATTATTATTTCTAAGGCAAGTCTAGAGTAAATTAGAAGAAGTCGGATCGGTTAGCAATGGTTGGATTGGCATGATGGTGGCAATGATCAGTTCCTTCAGTGTGTTGAGTTACACATGGGCTTTGTGGCAGTACGTACAAGGCTTGACGGCCGCCGTAATCGATTTTATGTGGAGGCATTCGAGTATTATGGCATGTTATGTGTAGATGGATCCCGGAAGAGCTATGGTGGTTTAGACCACTACTTGAGGATTTGTATATTCCGATTATGAGGATTCATTCGCGTGTTGTTATGGTTCTCTTGGAATGAGCTAAGTAAAAGGTTTCTATATGATGACGTGTTCACCCTAATAATGGTCCAGGATTTATGATGAAATTCTTGTACTATCGCATATTGGCATGTTAGGTGTAGTGAGCGTTATGAAATTTGGAAGTGAGGATCAGGGTTGCGTTTCGGTGTTGGTAGGATGTCACGAGATCAGATGACCAGGAAATAGATTTGAGTGTTTAGAGTAAGCTGGTATTGTCTTCAGTATCACCTGAGATCGGTGTTTTGTGAAAGAAACTTGGCATCTTGGTTATGGATTCTCGATTTGATTTTCAGCGTTAGTGTGGCCGGTGGTATAGATGTGCAGACTTATTACCTAGTGCAGAAGGTCATGGGAGCATATCCCACAGGAAGATTGTATAATTGTGACATGTAGTCACCTGATTGACTGAAGATTTAAACCAAGTGTGAAGATTGCGGTAATAGCGCTAATTTGAGAATTTATGCCTGGAGGGCGCACGCTTCATTGGTTGTGGATTGTGGGAGTTTGTTTTATTTGTGATGGTTGTTCTTGTGTGTTACGGGAAAAAAAGGGTTTATAATGAATCCTTGAAATGTTATTAGGCTAGTACGGTGCGATCAGAATCAGCTTGAGGTCCGTGAATGGATTTAAATGTGAATATAGGCTCTATATTAGGCCAGGTCTGTTTATTTCAGCATAGCGCCCCTCATGGAGGAGTATTCGAACGTTGGATGTCATTTCATCGTTGGATTTTTCATGTAATATTAGGTAGTGCCACGTGAGTTGTGAACGACTTGATAATTTTCTTATGTTTTGAGATTTCGCGTAGTGATGGTGTTATGTGAGCAAGATGGCTCTTGAGATTTAGATCATATATTTCACCTCAGTGGTGCTTGAGTTTCGTAGATTATGGCGCTATATGTCTCCCCAGGGATGGTATTATGCACTTAGTGTTGCTTGTGACCTACCTACAGTTTTATGTAGTAATGAGCAATTTAGCTCGATGTGTATCTCCTTGTGTGAATTTTATGAATGGATCAGGTGGCACGCCTCCACGGGCATCTTATTTGGATTGGGTGGCATGCCTCCACGGGTATGTTATTTGGATAGGGTGGCACGCCGCCACAGGTATGTTATTTGGATCGGGTGGCACGCCGCCACGGGTATGTTATTTGGATCGGGTTGCACGCCGCAACAGTGTGATGTTCAGTACGGTTTCTATATTTTTTTGTGTGTGTTTTGTTTCCAATTTCTGAGGAAAGATCATATTAGTGCGTGAGTTGAGTAGTTCCTCTCAGAGTTCGTTTTTCTTATGTATCACATTTGATTTTGTAGCTTATTGGCACGTTGTGGCATCATATGAGGCTTTTGGTCATGTTTGGGGTGGCTTACTGCCTAAGAAATTCATACTGGGTGAGGCAAGATTATTGGATCTAGGATCAGTGCAATAAGATTATATCAAGTATATTAGAGGGCAAATGCCATTATTTGGTTCATGATGATGTAATGGTTGTCAGGAGTATAGACTCAATGATTTGTTGACTCGACAGTTGGTAATGAATTTCTACATATATCTTCCGTCGTGGAGGTATTGCAAAGGAATTGAACAGGATTTATATATGTCATGAGGTGCATTGGGAGCATCAGATTCATGGAATTTCGGCTATTGTTATTAGAGGATGTTTTTATGGCCATGTGTGTTATGTTGTGCATAGTGCGAATTCGGAAAAGGTATGAAATCATGTATCGATGCATTGTGTAGTGATTGATACGACGTTCATATGCTGAAAGCAGGCCAGTGGAGGGTTTCGGATGTTGGAAATTGGCTCTAAGGCTTATTTGACTAAAGGAAAGAGGGTATCTTCGGAATTGATCGAGTTAGTGTGCTCAACTGAGTTGTGGTAGCGCAGGTAGGTGGACGAGGTGTTAAACAGTGATTTCAGACAACTCCAGCGCAATTCGTAGCACGTTCGAGGACGAACATATGTTTAAGTGGGAGAGAATGTAACGATCCGACCAGCCGTTTTGAGCTCCAGCGCGTCGTTAGGCAGTTTGAGGCCATGCAGCTTCACTTTAGGTATTATCACTTGTACGTATGGCCGGAATTGAATTCCGGAAGTTTTGGAGTTGATTTGTAAAGAGAATTCTCGTTTCGGAAGCTTGAATACTAAGGTTGGATCTTTGAGTAAACGACCTCGAAATCAGGATTTGAAGGTTCCAGCAGGTTCATATCATGATTTCGGATTTGGCCATATGTTCGGATTGGGTTTTGGATGATCCGGGAGCGTTTCAGCGTCTATTGTGGAAGTTGGCATTTTGGGAGAAGTTCATAAATTTAGGTTGAAGTGTGTTTCAGTGTTATCGATGTCCGTATGGGATTCCGAGTTTGGGAATAGCTCTGTATGGTGATTCGGGTATTGGGAGCGTTTCCGGATATGAATTTGGAGGTTCGTAGGTTATTTCGGGGTCATTTGGCGAAAGTTAGAAATTTGAAGGTTTTTGAGGAGTTGACCGAAAGTAGGCTTTTTGATATCGTGGTTGGATTCCTATTCCGGAATTTGGAGTAGGTCCGTAATGTTGAATGTAACTTGTGTGCAAAATTTGAGGTCAATCAGACGTGATTTGATAGGTTTCGGCATCAAATAAGGAAGTTTGAAGTTCTAAAGTTCATAAAGCTTGAATTTGAGTTCGATTCATGGTTTTGGCATTGTTTGATGTTATTTAAGGCCTTGAGCAGGTCCGCATTATGTTTTGGAACTGGTTGGTGTGATTGGACGGGGTCCCGAGGGCCTCGGGTGAATTCGGGGAGGTTAACGGATCGGATTGGAGTTGGGAGATAGAGCTGAAGCCTGCTGTCATCTGGTGCAACCGCACTTGGGAGGTCTTGGCCGCAAGTTGTCACGACTCGAAATCTCACCTTCAGGCCGTGATGGCGCCTAACATTGCACCCGCTAGGCAAGCCAATGTGTTAACTGAATTGATTTATTAACAAGTGAAAATAACAAACACTGACTAGATAGAAGAGATAAAGTGTGGAAGCATTAACATAAGTCAAAATGACAATAGCTAATAACGAAGAAATCCTTTTAAGTACAAACCCAGAAGTGGAGTCACAACCTCACGAACAAGTCTAAGATTTGACTAAAAATAACAGTTTGAAAATAAAGTGATGTATCTGTCTGGAAAATACATAAATGACAGAATGAAAGATAGACAGGGACGCCGAGATCCATGAACGCCATGCGGAACTACCTCGGTGTCGTCTGGAATGGACTGAAGGACACTCCCACTAGCGAGGTCCACTGGGTCCGGCTGCGTAATCTGCACAACATAAAGAAGTGCAGGTGTAGAATCAGTACAACCGACCCCATGTACTGAGTAAGTGCCAAGCCTAACCTCGGCAAAGTAGTGACGAGGCTAGGACACGACAACAAATTGTACCTCTGCAGTTCAATAGTATAGCAGAAAATAAACAAGAATACAATTACGAGGAAGAACATGTTGGGGATAAGAGGGGCAACAATTTCTAAAACAGTAGAATCAAGTACTAACGGAAATGTAGAAGTGAAACAGGAAATATAAGCCCGAACAAGTATAATAGACAAGGGAAAACACGGCATGACCTCTCGTGTATAACCTCAAAATCACATGGCACGGAATGTCCCCTCGCGCATAAACAATAATGACTCGGCACGGAATGTCCCCTCGTGCATAAACAGTA
Source organism: Nicotiana paniculata (assembly GCA_005239505.1). NCBI lineage: Eukaryota > Viridiplantae > Streptophyta > Magnoliopsida > Solanales > Solanaceae > Nicotiana > Nicotiana paniculata. Next base: position 45,456 of record MDKI01075139.1, read on the forward strand.
ATCAATCGGCACGGAATGTCCCCTCGCGCATAAACAATAATGACTCGGCACGGAATGTCCCCTCGTGCATCAATAATAATCAATCGGCACGGAATATCCCCTCGCGCATAAACAGTAATCAATCGGCACGGAATGTCCCCTCGCGCATAAATAATAATCAATCGGCACGGTATGTTCCCTCGTGCATAAATATAATCAATCAACACGGTATGTTCCCTCGTGCATATATATAATCAATCGGCACAGAATGTTCCCTCGTGCATAAATAGTAATCACCGGCACGGAATGTTCCTTCGTGCATAAATAATAATCATCTGCACGGAATGATCCTTCGTGCATAAATAATAATAATCGGCACAGAATGTTCCTTCGTGCATAAACAATGATCACTCGGCACAAAATGTTCCTTCGTGCATGATGAGTGTAAAAGCAACAATTGATGTGAAATTTTAACAATACGACATTTCAAATGTATAAAAATAATCAACAAAATTCTACTGTCCCGGCAAGGGACTCAGCTATAACCAATATCACTCAGAGGTATAATGTCAACAGTAAAAATCCTCGACCGAACACATAATCACTAATTTTCTACGTCATGAAGTAACCTCAAGGTACCACTTCCAAGGTTCCCAATAATTCACAACACGGAGAATATCAAAGAATATTAAATAAGTCATCAAAATTCGACTCACGGGAATACTTGACCAAAACATATAGGTACCTGCCACCTCACCTATACGTTGGACATGAATTACACATAGCAAATAAGATTCTATACCTAATCCCTCAAGCTAAGATTAGGCCAAACACTTACCTCGGCTCCAAGAATGCAAGTCAAGCCTCAATCACGGCCTTCCCTCTTGAATCCGACTCCGCGATAATATCTAGACATGATTGACTTAATAAAATCAATAATTATTCAATAACTCAATCCCAAAGCCTAATTATACATTTCCCATAATTCTTCTAAAAATACCAAAATTTGACCCCGGGCCCGCTTGGTCTAAACTCGAGGTTCGGACCAAAACCCGATAACCCATTCCCCCATGAACCCGAATATATAATTTGTTTTGAAATCCGACCCCAAAATCAGGTTGAATTCCCAAAATTTCCAAAAGCTCTAACTCTACCCAAAACCCCCAATTTCTACCCTTGATTCCATGTTTTTAGACCTAGAATTTAGTGATTGATGAAGGAAAATGGAAGAAACAAGAGTTAAGATTACTTACCTAAGTGGTTATGGAGGAAGAGCAGCTTGGAAATCGGCTATGGGGTTTGGAGAAGAAGGAGATGGTGAAAAAAATATGAAAATCCCGTAATGGGTATTCTATTTTTGAGCATTTAAATAACTGGGCGAAAATGGCTATCGCGATCGCGACGTGTGCCCTGCGATCGCGGAGCGTACTGACCTTAAACTTACACGATCGCGAAGTGAAGGCTGCGATTGCAGAGAAACCGGACGTGGACCCACGCGAACGCGAATGAAAGAACGCATTCACACAGAATAATTGCTACCCAGCCCCCAACCCCACTGGAGACTTACGCGATCGCGGACATAGGGGTGCGTTCGTGTAGAGCTAAACCCTAAGGCTCCGCGTTCGCACTCAGCTCTTTGCGATCGCGCAGAGCAAATCGACCACCTTCCCAAAATGAACATCGCGATCGCGTGCGATACACCGCGATCGCAGAGAATGAAATAGCTGGACACCAGATACAACCTAAAACACTAAAAATTTCCTAAGTTTAGCACCCCGACACCTACCCGAAACTCACCAGAGCCCTCGGGGCTCAAAACAAAATATACGCACGGCTTCAAAATCATCCTACGAACGTATTCGAGTAATATAACCACCAGAATAACATCAAAAACAATGAATTAAACTCCAAAATCTATAGAATTTTCTCAAACTTCATAAATTTCTAAATTCTCCAATTTTGATCCGAAACACGTCAAACCAAGTCTGTTTCTTACCAAATTTTACAGATAACTCACATAACACATATTGAACCTGTTCCGGGCTCCAGAACCATAATACGGGCTGGGTAACACAGATTTCACATCAAAGTTCATTTTCAAAAATCTTTCTTATTTTTAGAAAATAATTTTCTTTAAAAATTCATTTCTCGGATTCGGGACCTCGGAACACAATTTTGCTAAATTTAATTAGGATGACCTTTTGGGCCATCATCTCCACCTCTAAAACAATTGTTCGTCCTCGAACGGACATAGAAAAGTACCTGAATTGGGGAAAAGGTGGGGATATCGGCTCCGCATATCGGGCTCGAACTCCCAAGTAGCTGCCTCAACATGCTGACCTCTCCACTGAACAGGATAACTCTTCAATCTCAACTGATGCACCTGCCGGTCTAATATGGCTATCGGCTCCTCTTCATAAGACAAATCCTTGTCCAACTGGACACCACTGAAGTCAAGTACATGAGATGGATCCACAATATACCTCCGGAGCATAGATACGTGAAATACCGGATGCACGACTGACAAACTAGGTGGCAAGGAAAGTCTGTAGGCCACCTCTCCTACCTTATCCAGAATCTCAAATGAACCACTGTACCTAGGGCTCAACTTTCCCTTCTTTATAAATCCCATCACGCTCTTCATGGGCGACACCCGAAGAAATAACCGGTCGCCTATCATAAATGCCAAATCTCGAACTCTGCGATCCGCATAATTCTTCTGCCTGGACTGAACTGTACGAAGTCTATCCTAAATGATCTTCACCTTGTCCGAGGCATCCTGGACTAACTCAGAACCCAACAATCTGGCCTCTCTCAGCTCAAACCATCTGACTGGAGACCGACACCGTCTACCATACAACGCCTCATACGGAGCCATCTAATGCTCGACTGATAGCTGTTGTTGTAGGAAAACTCAGCTAAAGGCAAGAACTGGTCCCATGAACCACCAAAGTCAATGACACAAGCTCGCAACATACCCTCCAACATCTGAATAGTACGCTCGGACTGCCCGTCCGTCTGAGGATGAAATGCGGTGCTCAAATCAATCTGTGTGCCCAACTCTCACTGAAATACTCTCCAGAAATGGGAGGTAAACTGAGTACCTCGGTCTGATATAATGGATATGGGCACACCATGCAGTCTAACAATCTCTCTCATATAGATCCTTGCCAACTTCTCTGTTGAATACGAAACTGATACTGGGATGAAGTGCGCTGACTTGGTCAGCCTATCCACAACGACCCATACTGCATCAAACGTCCTCTGAGTTCGTGGGAGTCCAACTACAAAGTCCATGGTGATACGCTCCCACTTCCACTCGGGAAGCTGAATCTGCTGCATCAAACCACCGGGTCTCTAGTGCTCATACTTAACCTGCTGATAGTTCAAGCACTGAGCTACATAAGCTACAATATCCTTCTTCATCCTCCGCCACCAATAGTGCTGTTGCAAGTCTTGGTAAATATTTGCGGCGCCCGGATGAATAGAATACCGGGAACTATGGGCCTCCTGAAGTACCAACTCACGAATACCATCCATATCAGGTACACAAATCTGACCCTGCATCCTCAAAACTCCCTCATCATCAACCATAAACTGCTTGGCATCTCCGTGCCTGATTCTATCTCTAAGAACACATAAATGGCAATCATCATACTACCTGGCCCGAATACGATCATATAATGAAGAACGGGCCACGGTATGGGCCAAAACACTACCAGTCTCAAAAACCTCCAATCTCACAAATCGGTTGGCTAACGCCTGAACATCTAAAGCAAAGGTTAGCTCTCCGACTGATAAATAGGCAAGAGTACCCATATTGGCTGACTTTCGGCTCAAAGCATCGGCCACTACATTGGCCTTCTCCGGATGATAAAAAATGGTAATATCATAATCCTTCAGCAACTCTAACCATATCCTCTGCCTCATGTTCAACTCCTTCTGCTTGAACAGATACTATAAGATCTTATGATCCGTGAACACCTCACATGGCACACCATACAGATAATGCCTCCAAATCTTCAATGCATGCACAATCGCTGCTAACTCAAAGTCATGAATTGGATAGATCTTCTCATGAACCTTCAACTGACGAGAAGTAGGCTATAACCTTGCCATCCTGCATCAACACTGCACCAAGCCCAACCCGTGAAGCATCACAATACACGGTATACGTTCCTGAACCTGTGGGCAAAACTAACACTAGTGTCGTGGTCAAGGCTGTCTTGAGCTTCTGAAAGCTCGTCACACTCATCAGACCACCTGAACTGAGCACTCTTCTGAGTCAACCTGGTCATCGGGGCTGCAATGGATGAAACGCCCTCCACAAACCAGCGATAATTACCTGCTAAGCCCAAGAAACTCCGGATCTCTGTAACTGAGGTGGGTCTAGGCCAATCTCTGACTGCTGAAATCTTCTTAGGATCCACCTGAACACCCTCTGACGATACCACATAGCCTAGAAATGCAACTGAACTCAACCAGAACTCACACTTGGAAATTTTTGCATACAACTGACTATCCCTCAAAGTCTGGAGGACGACTCTAATGTGCTGCTCATGCTCCTCTCGGCTGCGAGAGTATATCAATATATCATCAATGAAGACAATCAAAAACGAGTCCAAATAAGTCCTGAACACTCGGTGCATCAACTCCATAAAAGTAGCGGGGGCATTTGTCAGCCCAAATGACATCACAAAGAACTCATAGTGCCCATAACAAGTGCGAAAGGCGGTCTTAGGGACATCACACGCCCTAATCCTCAGCTGATGGTAACTAGATCTCAAGTCAATCTTGGAAAACATTGAAGCACCCTGAAGCTGGTCGAATAAATCATCAATCCTCGGCAAAGGATACATGTTCTTAATAGTAACCTTATTCAACTGTCGGTAGTCAATACACATCCTCATCGATCCATCTTTCTTCTTGACAAACAATACTAGGGCACCTCAAGGAGAAACACTAGGCCTAATGAAGCCTTTATCCAACAAATCCTGCAACTGATCCTTCAACTCCTTCAACTCTGGCGGGGCCATATGATACGGCGGAGTAGAAATAGGCTGGGTTACCTGAGCTAACTCAATACAAAAATCAATATCCCTGTCGGGTGGCATACCTGGCAGGCCAGCAGGGAATACCTCTGGAAGCTCACGAACCACGGGCATAGACTCCAGGGAAGGAACCTCGACGCTAGAATCACGAACATAGGCTAGATAGGCCAAACAACCATTCTCGACCATGCGCCGAGCCTTCATATAAGAAATAACTCTACCAGAGGAATGACTAGGAGTACCCCTCCACTCCAAACGAGGCACCCCTGGCAAGGCCAATGTCACTGTCTTGGCATGACAGTCCAGAGTAGCATAATAGGGGGATAACCAATCCATCCCCAATATAACATCAAAGTCAACCATATCAAGGAGAAAAAGATCAACCTGAGTCTCCAGACCACCAATAGCTACTAGACAAGCACGGTAGACTCGATCTACCACTATAGAATCACCCACCGGTGTAGATACATGCACATCAGTACTCAAGGAATCACGGGGCATACCCAAATAAGGGGAAAAATATGAAGACACATAGGAGAATGTAGAACCCGAATCAAATAACACCGAAGCCTCTCGGATGCAAACTGAAACCGTACCTGTAATAACTGCATCAGAAGCCTCACCATCAGGCCTGGCAGGAAAAGAATAGCATCGAGGCTGAGCCCCTCTAACCTGATCATCTCTGAGTCGACCTATTGCGGTTTGACCTCTAACTCTCATGGCATGTCCTCCACCTCTATGAGTCTGACCTCTACCTCTGACACCACGACCGGCACCCCTAGCTGGCTGAGGGGGTGGGGGTGCACCTGATGCGGGAACCATGGCACGGGAACCCTGATACTGAGACTCACAAGAATCTCGAGGGCAAAACCTGGAAATATGCCCCAATCCACCGCAAGAATAACAAGGCCTCTGCTGATGTGGCTACTGACTCTGGAACTGGCCCTGTCGACCCTGATAACCACCCTGGAAGCTCTGAAGCGGTGGTGCACTGATAGGTGCTGGTGGTGCACTAATAGGAGTTGGCGGTGCACTGTGAGCTACCTGGAGTGCCGACTGATAGGGTCTGGGAGGATGACCTATGCCGAAAGAATCCCTGCCCCCAGATGAAGCTCCACTGAATTGACCGAAGTGACGGAGGCTCTTGTCAGCCCCCTAACCACCACCCTGTGACATAATCATCTCAATCCTCTTGGCCACATTGGCCTCATCCTGGAAGGAAATATCAGTACCTGACTCCTTGGCCATCTGAAGCCTGATGGGCTAAGACAAACCCTCAATAAACCTCCTCACTCTCTCACGATCAGTGAGGAGTATCATAATATCATGCCGAGCTAGAGTGATGAACCTGGTCTCGTACTGAGTGACAGACATAGATCCCTGCTGGAGGCGCTTAAACTGCCTCCGAAGATCCTCTCTCTGAGTAACCTGAAGTAACTTCCCCACGAATAACTCGGAGAACTGAGCCCAAGTCAATGGTGCAGACCCAGCTGGCCTGGTCAAGCAATATTCTCTCCACCAAGTCTTGGCGGAACCCAAAAGACGAAAAGTAGAAAAATCAACTCCATTGGACTCTACTATGCCCATGTTCCGAAGAACCTCGTGACAGCTGTCCAAATAATCCTAGGGATCCTCTGATGGTGCACCAGTAAATGTAGTAGTGAATAACTTGGTGAATCTATCCAATCTCCATAAAGCATCTGCTGACATAGCTGCTCCCTCAACTGCCGGGGTCACAATGCCCGGCTGAGCTACTCCGGCCGTCTGAGGTGCCGGAGTCTGGAACTGAGGAGCTAGCTGCCCTGGCGTGCGAGTAGCAGGAGTCTGGGTCCCTCCTCTAGCCTGAGAGACGGCTGGTGCCGTCGGAAGAAGATCGGCCTGTGCCACACTTTCCATGAGTTCCACTAAGAGGATTAGAGCGTCCTAAAGCACCGGGATGGAAATGAAACCCTCTGGGACCTGAGCTGGTCCAACTGGAACAATATGACTAGGAACCTCACCGGCAAAGTCTACCTGTGGGTCCTCTACTGGGGTTGTTGCTCTGGGCTGGGCCCTGCCCCTGCCCCTGCCTCGGCCTCTAATGCGGCCTCGACCTCGGCCCTTCGTAGGAGCTGCAACACGAGAATTGGGCTGCTGATCGGTAGATGAGGAAGCACGCGTTCTCTCCATCTGCGAGAGAATAGAATCGAAACTCAATTAGCATTTAGAATTCAAATCGCACGACAGAAAAGAAGAAAAGTGGAATTATTCCTAACTTTGCAGCCTCTGGGGGATAAGTACAGATGTCTCCGTACCGATCCCTCAAACTCTACCAAATTTGTCTGTGAGTTGTGATACCTAAGAAACCTAGTGCTCTGATACCAACTTGTCACGACCCGAAATCTCACCTTCAGGCCATGATGGCACCTAACATTGCACCCGCTAGGCAAGCCAACGTGTTAACTGAATTGATTTATTAACAAGTGAAAATAACAAACATTGACTAGATAGTAGAGATAAAGTGCGGAATCATTTACATAAGTCTAAATGACAATAGCTAATAACGAAGAAATCCTTTTAAGTACAAATCCAGAAGTGGAGTCACAACCTCACGAATCAGTCTAAGATTTGACTAAAAAAATAGTTTGAAAATAAAGTTATGTATCTGTCTGGAAAACACATAAATGACAGAATGAAAGATAGACAGGGACGCCAAGATCCACGAACGCCATGCGGAACTACCTCGGTGTTGTCTGGAATGGACTGAAGGACACTCCCACTAGCGAGGTCCACTGGGTCCGGCTGCATAATCTGCACAACATAAAGAAGTGGAGGTGTAGCATCAGTACAACCGACCCCATGTACTGAGTAAGTTCCAAGCCTAACCTCGGCGAAGTAGTGACGAGGCTAGGACACGACAACAAATTGTACCTGTGCAGTTCAATAGTATAGCAGAAAATAAACAAGAATACAGTTACGGGGAAGAACATGTTGGGGATAAGAGGGGCAACAATTTCTAAAACAGTAGAATCAAGTACAAATGGAAATGTAGAAGTGAAATAGGAAATATCAGCCCGAACAAGTATAATAGACAGGGGAAAACACGTGACCCCTCGTGTATAACCTCAAAATCACACGGGACAGAATGTTCCCTCGCACATAAACAATAATGACTCGGCACGGAATGTCCCCTCGTGCATCAATAATAATCAATCGGCACGGAATATCCCCTCGCGCATAAATAATAATCAATCGGCACAGAATGTCCCCTCACGCATAAATAGTAATCAATCGGCACGGTATGTTCCCTCGTGCATAAATAATAATCATCGGTACGGAATGTTCGTTCGTGCATAAATAATAATCACTCGGCACAGAATGTTCCTTCATGCATGATGAGTGTAAAAGCAACAATTGATGTGAAAGTTTAACAATACGACATTTCAAATGTACAAAAATAATCAACAAAATTCTAGTGTCCCGGCAAGGGACTCAGCTATAACCAATCTCACTCAGAGGTATAATGTCAATAGTAAAAATCCTCGACCGAACACATAATTAATAATTTTCTACGTCATGAAGTAACCTCAAGGTACCACTTCCAAGGTTCCCAATAATTCACAACACGGAGAATATCAAAGAACATTAAATAATTCATCAAAATTCGACTCACGGGCATGCTTGACCACAACATATAGGTACTCGTCACCTCACCTATACGTTGGACATGAATTACACATAGAAAATAAGACTATATACCTAATCTCTCAAGCTAAGGTTAGGCCAAACACTTACCTCGGCTCCAAGAATGCAAGTCAAGCCTCAATCACGGCCTTCCCTCTTGAATCCGACTCCGATACGATAATATCTAGACATAATTGACTTAATAACATCAATAATAATCCAATAACTCGATCCCAAAGCCTAATTATACATTTTCCATAATTCTTCCAAAAATACCAAAATTCGACCCCGGGTCTGCTTGGTCCAAACTCGAGGTTCGAACCAAAACCCGATAACCCATTCCCCCATGAACCCGAATATACAATTTGTTTTGAAATCCGACCCCAAAAAGAGGTTGAATTCCAAAAATTTCCAAAAGCCCTAACTCTACCCAAAACCCCTAATTTCTACCTTTGATCCCATGTTTTTAGATCTAGAATTTAGTGATTGATGAAGGAAAATGGAAGAAACAAGAGTTAAGATTACTTACCTAAGTGGTTATGGAGGAAAAGCAGCTTGGAAATCGGCTATAGGGTTTGGAGAAGAAGGAGACGGTGAAAAAATATGAAAATCCCGTAATGGGTATTCTATTTTTGTGCATTTAAATAACTGGGCGAAAATGGCTATCGCGATCGCAACATGTGCCCTGCGATCGCGGAGCGTACTGACCTTAGACTTACGCGATCGCGAAGTGAAGGCTGCGATCGTAGAGAAACCAGACGTGGACCCGCGCGATCGCGAACGAAAGAACGTGTTCGCACAGAACAATTGCTACTCAACCCCCAACCCCACAGGAGACTTACGCGATCGCGGACATAGAGGTGCTTTCGCGTAGAGCTAAAGCCTAAGGCTCCGCGTTCGCACTCCGCTCTTTGCGATCGCGCAGAGCAAATTGACCCCCTTCCCAATATGAACATCGTGATCGCGTGCGATACACCGCGATCGTAGAGAATGAAATAGCTGGACACCAGATACAGCCTAAAACACCAGAAATTTCCTAAGTTTAGCACCCCGACACCTACCCGAAACTCACCCGAGCCCTCGGGGCTCAAAACCAAATATACGCATGGCTTCAAAATCATCCTACGAACTTATTCGAGTAATATAACCACCAGAATAACATCAAAAACAATGAATTAAACTCCAAAATCTATAGAATTTTCTCAAACTTCATAAACTTCTAAATTCTCTAATTTTGATCCGAAACACGTCAAACCAAGTCCGTTTCTTACCAAATTTTACAGATAACTCACATAACACATATTGGAACCTGTTCCGAGCTCCGGAACTATAATATGAGCTCGGTAACACAGATTTCACATCAAAGTTCATTTTCAAAAGTCTTTCTTATTTTCAGAAAATAATTTTTAAAAAAAATTCATTTCTCGGATTTGGGACCTCGGAATTCGATTCCGGGCATACGCCCAGGTCCCATATTTTCCTATGGACCCGTGGGACCGTCAAATCACGGGTCCAGGTCCGTTTACCAAATATGTTGACCAAAGTCAACTTTATTCCATTAATTATCATCAATTCAACGGTTTAACACATTTCCACATAAAATCTTCCCGACTACGCGCCTGGGCTGCGCACACACATCGAGGTGAGATTAACGGAGGCTTTCGGGGCGTCGAAATACTGTTTTGCTAAATTTACACAGGATGACGTTTTGTGTCATCACATAGGTGCGGAGCCGTAGAAGCGGCCAAAGGAGCGCATATGCGGTTGAGAAGGGAAATGCTGGGACCGCAAATGCGATTATCTTGCCGCAGAAGCGGGACCGCACCTGCGGAAGGGGAAGCGCAGAAGCGAAGTGTGGGGCCTAGTGAAAGACCGCAGAAGCGGTAGTGGGGTCGCACTTGCGGAACCGCAGAAGCGGTCAAGTGACCGCAGGTGCGGAAAGGCTGGAGGCAGTTTGTTGTTTTAAAAATGAGGGTTTTGCTCATTTTCACCATATTTCCTCCATGAGAGGCGATTTTGGAGAAACTTTGGAGTGCTATTTTAATCACCAAGCATGAGGTAACTTGTTTCCACTAGTTTTGAGTTAAATACAAGGTTTCTATATAGATTTAGTCATGATTTTTTTTAGAGATTATGGGATTTGGAAGTAAAACCTAGAATTAATATTTTCGGATTTTGACCACGATTTTGGACATGAAACCTGGAGTAAATTATATATTTGTGTTCGTGAGGTTATGGATAAAGTTTATCTTCGAAGAATTCGAAATTCGGGCACGTGGGCCTGATGGTAATTTTTATCGACTTTTCGATCGGGGTTAGGAATTGTTATAAATTGGATTATAATGGGTATTTGAGCATATATTAATGGTTCGCATAATTATTGGATAGTTTTGGAGCGTTGTGCATCGATTTGAGTCATCGGAAGGGCTTGGAAGCCGGTTATGGAACTTTGGAGTGAGGTAAGTCTCATTTCTAACCTCGTAAGAGGGAATTGTCCCCATAGGTGAAATAATTAATATGTGCTACTATTTATGGGGTCTACGTACGCACGAGGTGACGAGAGTCCGTGCGTAGCTACTATTATGCTTATGTCCGGGTAGTCTAGGATCCAAAAATATGTTTTACTTGTCGTACTTGTAACTTTACTGATAAATTTAAAATGCTTAAACTCGATCGATTTTGGCAAATGGATTTCTAAAAATATTAAACACCATCTTCTTGACCATTAAAAGAGAAATTTGTCATATCCTTGGGTAATTATTTTCCTGATGAAGTCTGAATTGACTGTGAATTTGTGTATCTACGAGTACCTGTGTCGCATGTATGATTCGTGAGCGGGGTAACTCTATTATATTATTTTATGGAGCGGGTCGTACGCCTCGGCAGGTTAATAGATGCATCTATGGTTCGCGTCGTTCGACCCTTCGACAGTGCACATTTTATTATTTTGTTGGGTCGAGCCGTACGACCTCGATATTATTTGTGCATGCTATTTTCTTGGTAATTTCCATGATTTGAACTGCTTAAATGCCTTGAGATATGAATTGTCAACTGAAATGACGGAAACTGAAGTTATAAATATGAAAGAAGTTGTCCCTCCCTGTTGCTACCTGTTATTTAGTCATGACATCCATGCCTAGCGTCACATTTATTATATTAATTTGACCACTAGTAAGTGTCGAAGTCGACCCCTCGTCACTACCTCTTCGAGGTTAGACGGAATACTTACTGGGTACATGTTGTTTATGTATTCATACTGCACTTGTTGTACATTTTGATGTACATGTATATGTATGGATTGTGGCCTTGTGGGCACAACAACATGGTGGATACGGGGACCTAGGTGAGCTGCATCTTTGAGACGATCCGCAACCAGCAGAGTCTCTTTTTTCGAGTACTTGTATCTTATTTCCTGTCCAAACTTATATTCTGGACAGTTGTTGTATTGTATTTTACTTTCTAGTAAAAGCTCATGCACTTGTGACACCGGGTTCTAGGATGACTATGGGATTTATTCATTATTTGAATTTGTTAAAGATATCATCATTTAATCAGTGAAGTTCTTCGTTTATTGTTAAATGAAAGGAAAATAAATGATTTCAAAAATACTAAAATGAGAATTTAATTTACTTTTTGGTGTTGGCTTGCCCGATAGTGGTGTCCGGCGCCATCATGACCCTTGATGGATTTTGGATCGTGAGAACATCGATATTACTTGTAGATATTTTGCGTATATCAATAAATATACATGTGATTAAATTTTGCGTATGCCATTAGATTATATATGATTAAATTTTGTGTATGCCACTAGATATACATGTGATTATGTGATTAAATTTTGCGTATGCCACTAGATATAAATGTGATTATGTGATTAAATTTAGCGTATGCCACTAGCTAGATATACATGTGATTATGTGACTAAATTTTGCGTATGACACTAGATATAAATATGATTATGTGATTAAATTTTCCGTATGCCACTAGATATACGTGTGATTATGTGATTAAATTTTGAGTATGCAATTAGAAATAAATGTGATTAAAGTTTCCGTATGCCACTAGATATAAGTGTGATTAAATTTTTTGCGTATGCCATTAGATATAAATGTGATTAAACTTTTCGTATGCCACTAGATATACGTGTGACTATGTGATTAAATTTTGCGTATTCCACAAGATATACATGTGATTATGTGATTCTAATCCATGCTCATTGAATGTGCACATTTTGAGTACAAAGATAAAGTGTGTGATTTTGGTCAAGCTCAACATACACGGCACTCCATAACCGTATTTTTTTCAAGCATTTGCTTCTTAAAAGACTCGCAAATTCTTAACAATTACTAAAAATCAATTTGAGAAATCTAAAAAAGGCAGTAAAAAGGTAAATATTTGATTTCTTTAAATAATGACGATGAATTATGGAGAGACTTGTCAATGAAGCAAGTCCAATACTTCCTTCTTTTTTTTCTTCCTTTTTTGCCTTTTCTTTTGCTCCACTTTTTCCTTTTCCATTATTTTTTCCTTTTTTGAGGACCAAAAAAGAGCCTAAGATTAGAATGATAAGCCACTATACTTAAGAGCCCTTTGGTTTTAACAGCTTGTCTGGATGATTGTTACTATTGTATCGTACCGTATTCTTACTTTAAGTACGATATTTATTTTGATTGTTACTTAAATTTTATTGTATCATATCGTTAAATTCGTCGTTATTTAGCGACGAAATATGCCACTTTATGTAACGACCGATTTAGTGGGATCACATCGTTACCTTGTCTTTTGCTCTCAATCTCATCCTTCATTCTTATTAAATAATTTTATTTTACCATTTATCCTACCTTTTTATATAATAATTTTACCCTGTATATCATAATTTTTTTTTATAATATTGTAAGTTTATTCTTCATATTGCTGGTGCATGATATCATGAAACGACCTGGACTGTGAGGGCTCTCAGCCACATGGATAGTTCAATGTGCACATCGGCGCCTAGGTCAAGGTAAGTAAGGTATACAAAGGAAAAGCCTATTTGACAAAATATTCGGAGAACTCTTCTACAAAATAAAAAGGCAAACGACACAACTATCCAATTGTATTTATCAAACAATACAGTGCAAGACAACACAGTATGATACAATACGTAACAACCCTCCAAACAAGCTCTTAAAGGTCTTAGGTGTGTTATTTTTATATAAATTTTTGGGATTAAATTTATTCCGTATTTGGTTGTAGGTATTAGTTAAATTAATATTTTTTTTATAACAAAAATTTGGCATAATTTATCTCAAATAAAAGGTGGGATAGGTTATTCAGGTTTTAATTGTGATTTTAATCCCAAAATTATAATCTTGGAATAAGGTTTTGAACCAAACAATCCCCAACACTTTGACTCGTAGAAGAGTTTTATTTGTATTAGGATTTCTAAAGCTCCACGATGTTTTACCTAGAAGAACAAGAACTCTTCATGGGGATGGAACACGATAATTAAACAATAACTCATATTAACTCATTAATACTTTTTAATTATCAGTCTTTAATATCGGATTACTGAAGAAGAATAAGAAGAGAAAGAAGTTTGACAAGGCTTAATTTTTGCGTGGATTAAAAAGAACAAGCATGGCTACTGCTTCAGGTACCTTTTCCTTTCTTTTTTACCTGCGTTTTTATTTTTTATTTTATTTTATTTTATTTTTTTGTAGTTTTAATATCATATTCAAAAGTTAAGTTCACAACCATCAACCAGAGGTTCGGATTGGAGCCCTGGGAAGGAGAAATTTGGATTAGTTAGGGCTTTATGTGAATACCGAACGACAGGTAGAAAGTCAAAAAAATATATATATGCCTCGGTCTCAAACTAGTTGGGGTCGATATGATTTCTCTATATTTGTTCGTAAGACATGAACATAGAGGTCTCGGTTCGAGCAAGAATAGAAAAAAAATCCTAGTAGAGAGTGTTTCTTCTTTAATGAGCTTAACGTGGCGTGCATCTGAATTAGTCGGGACCCGAAATGGGTATCGGACATCGGGCGGTAAATAAAAAGAATTTATGTAAATCCTGTTTTTGCAGCACTCTTTTTTACAAGAGGTTTTCTTTTCTTTGTTGTTTGTGGAGAAAAATTTGTAGCGGATTTTTCGATTAGAGTATTTCTTGTTCAATGATAGAGAGGGTCGGTTATAATAGAGTGAATATATATGTCTTTTCTTTCTTGAATGAATATAAATAAGATGCCTCTTTTGTTTTAGTAATTATAGTGATATTCTCGTATTTTTTGATTCTTAGATTTTTATTACTAGCGAATTTATTTATCATTTGATTTTATTATTATCTTGTTGTTGTTACTTTTTCTATACCGTTGTGATTATACAGACAAGTTTAAAGGCGAGGGTCTATCAGAAATAGCTACAGGCGGATCCAGGATTTTAAGATGATGGGTGCACCATAGGCAGATTCACCCATTACATTTAGCGTGGAGCATAAATTTTGGAAATTTTTTATTAATGTTGCAATATATAATAATATGAATCCATAACTTTAAAAATACAATGGGTTCAATGCTAAAAATATTAGAGATTGAACTCACAAAACTTAAAAATCCTAGATTCTCCTCTGGGGTGCACTAGTATATCTAGAATTTACATTTGACGGATTTAACTTTGGTCTTTTATAGAATCCACTACACTTTTGAAACAGTACGTTCAAAATTATTATTCTTTTTGCTTCGTGCTGAAAATAAGACCGTCCGAATTGAGATTTAAACCGTTAATTTCACTTGTAAAGGTGCACCCAGTAATTTCGCACCATATGAGTATTTAAGCATGGCGCATGTACATATATTTAAGTAATTTTAAAGAAATATAACATTGTTATACATGGTTTAAGGAGAGAAGCATAACTTCACGTGAACCTGTACCCCTTAACCTAGATACGCCCCTGGAAAAAAGCCTTTCTACCTGCTCAAAGGTAGGTGTAAGGTGGCATACTCACTATCGTCCGTGTGAGATTACACTGAATTTGTTGTTGTTGACTGTAAGCCAGATTGATATGCTTTGCCTTTGAAAAACTCTGTTTGTGCTCATGTTACAATATGTTGGTAGTAAATGATTTCTGTTATCCCAATTGAATTTTCTAATCCTAGTATTTGTTAAGCAGGTGAGGGGCAAAAGATTCAGTTCCCACATTTTGATGTAGTTACAGATGAATCAGACCACTACTACCTCAAATCAAACCAATCCAAAAAGGATAAAAATAGTTTCAAAGATGCAAACACTAGTACCTGCAGAAACGTTATGAAAGAATGGAAAATCCTTGAGAAAAATCTACCTGAATCCATTTATGTTCGCGCTTATGAGTTGCGAATTGATCTGCTTCGTGCAGTGATTATCGGTGCTCCTGGTACGCCTTACCACGACGGACTCTTCTTCTTTGATATCGTGTTTCCTTCAGATTACCCGAGGCATCCTCCCAAAGTTTACTATCTGTCTCGTGGCTATCATATGAATCCTAATCTTTATACTAATGGAACAGTTTGTTTGAGTCTTATTAACACTTGGAATGGTACAAATCAGGAAATGTGGAGACCTAAAAAATCAACAATCCTTCAGCTTCTCGTTTCGATTCAGGGGCTAGTACTCAATTCCAGGCCTTACTTCAACGAGCCTGGACACGAAAAATATACCACGTCTGAGAGTTGGAAGAATACTTCTTTAGCTTACAATGAGGAAGTGTTCATTTCGTCATGTAAGACAATGTTATGTCATATTCGTTCGCCTCCAAAGAATTTTGAAGCCTTTGTCTATGACCATTTTCGTGAACGCTGTGATTTCATATTGGCAGTTGTTAATGCTTATAGTGATGGCAAGGCAATTGTTGGTTATTATCAAGGAGATAACCAGACATCGTCTCGAGTTAATGTATCTGCTGAGTTTCAGAGAAATTCAAAGATAATGTATGTTGCGTTACAAAAAGCATTCAAGAAGTTAAGCATTTCAAGTCCAGATCAGGTGGAGATCAAACCAAACGAACCAGCTATGAAAAATGAAGAAAACTCAAGTGGTCTAAAGCCAAAACTAGCAAAGGGAAAACCTAAACGTGGAATTATGCAGAAAGTAGTAGGCTTTATAAAGCACATTTTTGAATGAGAGATTTAGTTTTCTGTTATTACATTTCAATATGCTGGAAATATTTTGCACCAAATGGAACATTGACTTACATTTAGTTGTCATTGTCTGTCTTATACTCAAGATTTACCTTGTTATTGGTACATTATTGGTTATGAAGTCTGAGTTTGTGTTGTTTTCCTTGTTATTTTCTTCTCTTGATAGAGAATTTCTCGACTCTCAGCCTCCCAAAACCTGGTATCCGTATTTAGACTTTTAGCTATGTAGTGGCTGATATCAGTGACGTACGCAGAATTTTATTTGTGCAAGCGTTGTGGATATATTATCTGCCATTCGGTTTGAATATATGAGTTTAGGTCAAGGGTTGTGGGGTTTTAAATCTTTTAATCTTATTCTAATTGGCGTTTATTTTGCATTATTTTTTTAAGTGTCGTTGACTTACGATATATATACACTAGTGTTAGGGCAGCCCGGTACACTATGCTCCCGTTATGCACGATATCGGGAAAGGGCCAGACCACAAAAGTTCATCGTACACAGCCTTACCCTACATTTCTGCAAGAAGGTGTTTCCACGGTTCGCACCCATGACCATTTGTGAAATTTACCCTGGAAAATCCCTATCGAATATGTTTTTCATGTTTTAATGTAATTTATGAGTTCAAAATAAACCATAAACCAAATGAAAAAAGGCTACAAGTTTAATTTGATGCTCTAAGCTTTTTAGCTGTTGATTTATATCATTCTCAAGGATTCATCAGTAACTAACATATAGAGTATGTTTCAATATAGTTCAGTGACGCAATTTCACCACCCCTTTTGAAAATGATCATCAAATCAACTATCATCTCAGGCATTTGTGGAGGCGTTTGTATGGTCGGTTTGTAGGTTCAACTGACCTTATTATTTTTTGATCGAATCGACGTTTCGTTCTTCATTGTCTTCGATCTTTCAATTTCTTCCGGTATGTCGTTCAGCCAACAAGGAGCAAAAGAACTATGTTTTCTGCGGAACAATGTAAACATATGCATAAAAAATTAAAATGTATACGTATCATACTCATTTTAGAGACACTAGACTCAAAATTTTGAATTCGTCTCTATGCATGTAGAGGAATCATTCTTTTTATTTAAAAAAAAGAGAATAAAAAGAATTTTTTAGTCCCTTTCTCTTACACACGCACGAATGAAAACATCTATTGTTATTAACGAAATTAGTACGAGTTAATTTGTCTTTCTTTAAATAGAAAATATCGATTATCGATAACATTAAAGTTCCTACATTTTTTTAATCATACTATAGAATATAAAAAATCCTAAAAAAATCTGTTTTCTTTTCTATTTGTATGTTACCAGTCTAAACCTGATACCAAATCTTTGCAATTGAAATCATTGCAATATGGAACCAACCCTTAATTCCTTGAGCCGAAGGTATATTTGAAACAATCTTTGATAGTTTCAAAATCCTCCGCAAACCTCACGTGTGAGATTAAACTATCCTCCGCAGATCTCACGTGTGAGATTACACTGCGTTTGTCGTCGTTTTGTTATTATGGAACCAGCCCAAGAAATCAGTTGGTTTTCCACTGGTATTGTACTGAATCAAGAAGATGAAGAAGAAATAACAAGTAAGAAACAACTTCCTTCTGATTCAGATTTTGTTACATTTGATGATTGGGATTTCGACGTTGAAGACGAAACAAAAACTGCTCTTTATGACACACCAGAGAGTTTAACACATAACAAGAAGGCAAGAGCTTCGTTGATTTCTTCACTGAACATATTGAAAGACTTTGGAAATGGATTCAGAAAATTGAAGGGTCAAGAAATCACAATCCAAACTAGTGAAATTGAATATGCAAATAATGGTAAATTGTCTACTGATGCAATTCTTCGTTTAGGCGGACAAAATTTTATTCAATCTTCAGTTTCTTCATTTGATCATCCATTTGTTAGTTCCTTGTTAAGTCTATCAGAGGAAGATTCTAGAAATGTTGAAGTCGTCGAATGCCTTTTATCTTGCGCGGAGAAAGTGGAGCAAAAGCAATATGATGGCGCGAATAAGCTTTTAAATGAGTGTGACAAGTTAAGTTCTAAAACAGGAAATCCTGTTCAAAGACTTGTTTACTACTTCTCTCGTGCTCTACGTGAACGAATTGAGAAGGAAATCGGGAAAAATAGCACGAAAAGTTTGGAGATATATGGAATGCAAGATCTTCACGAGGCGTTAAGGAGTATAAATCAGTGCACGATTGCAGTTCAGGACATGCCTTTATGTCAAGTGATCAAATTTGCTGGAATTCAAGCTATAGTAGAAAATGTACGAAACTCGAAAAAGATTCATATAATTGATCTTGAAATTAAAATGGGGGTACAATGGACCATCTTGATTCAAGCACTTGTAACTCATCAACAAGAATCTCAATCTCCATTTCAATATCATCTCAAAATAACCGCTTTAGGAAATACTCAATCGAGGACTAAACTCGAAGAGACAGGTAAACGTCTAATGAGTTTTGCCAAGTCTTTAAACTTACTATTTTATTTCAAGAGCGTTATAACAAAAGATATCTTGGATCTCAAGAAAGAAGACCTAGATATAGATCCTGAGGAAACGATCGCAATTTACGCGCAACATTTTTTGACTAACATGATAATGAAACAAGAAAAGCTTGATTTCTTGATGGGATTTATTAGAGGTATAAATCCGCATATAATGGTCATTGCTGAAGTTGAGGCAAATCATAATTCTCCAATTTTTGTGAACCGTTTTGTGGAAGCTTTGTTCTATCACGGTGCTTTCTTCGATTTATTTGAAGATTGTATGAAAAGTAATGAGTCAAACAGAACGACTATGGAATCAGAGTTTATGTGGCAAGGAATAAGGAATATTGTAGCAGCTGAAGGAGAGGAAAGGACAATTAGACATGTAACAATTGAATTATGGAGAGAGTATTTTAAGCGATTTGGAATGGAGGAAATGAAATTGAGTAATTCGTCCTTGTATCAAGCGAAAATGGTGCTCGAAAAATTCAGTACTCGGAATTCTTTTAATCTTGAAATGAATGGAAATTTTCTAGTGATTGGGTGGAAGGAAACTCCTCTGACTTCACTTTCTGTATGGAAATTTCGCAAAAGAAGTATTTCTCATGCTGCTTACTTCCTCACTCTTTAAAATTAAAGGGCAATCCGGCGCACAAAGTATCCCGCATTTATGCAAGGTCCGTACAAGGACCGTATTCCAAAGAGTGTTATATGGACAGTTTAATCTTATGCAATTATTATTGGTTGTTTTCACGGCTCGAACCCGTGACCTATAGTTAATCTACTACTTATTATGCTGTTGAATCAGATGTTTTGTTCAACTCCTTTATTTTCTTTTAACAGCTAAAAAAGCACTACTTGTAACAACTCTTATTTTAAGGGGAGGCTTGGCGTAACTGGTAAAGTTGCTGCCACGTAATCAGGAGGTGACGAGTTCGATCCGTGGAATTGCGGAAATGCAGGATAAAGACTGCGTACAATAGACTCTTATGGTCCGGCCCTTTTCCAAACTCTTTGCATAGCGAGAGCTTAGTGCACCGAGCTGTCCTTGTTGTAATATATGGTGTTTCAAGTTCTTAAGTAGACGGAGATTTAGAATTTAACGCTTCAACTTTTGGAAACATTGTGGTTATATTATTGTTTCTAATTGAATATCCCTGTTTGACACCATTTAATGGGATAATTAGGCCAGATTATGCTTGTATTTGTAGCAAGTAAAAGTAATTTTATGCATGAGCCATGAAAACAACTTCTTTCATGTTCAGGTAATTATATTTCTGAGTTTCAAATCGCAAAAAAAGAATATAGTTCTTCGCTAAACTGTCTAATTTAAAGCGGTGGTTTAATGACGGAGATATGAGTGAAGATTTCATTTCGGATATTATAAAACTTTGTATGAACCTATTTATTTAAATTTTAGTGGACAAAATTAATTCAAAAATATGTGGTTTGTGGTGGGTAGATTAACTGGTGGTGGATTAATAGCGATATCCCCACGTTGTCTAACACCACCAATAATTTTTGTTAATATTGACGATGTAAAATATATTTGTAATCAAGTCATTCAAAAATAATTACAACTTTCTTTTTAATTAACATTAATTGACAATTTTTAATTAATAATAAATAACCGACTATAACTAATTAAATTAAACTAATAAAGTAAAAAGTTTATTATATTCTAGGTATATAACTTAAAATCCTATAAAAAAAATAAATAAAAGAGTATTAGGCTAACTTGATGGACTAGATGAGGTTCAATCAAGAGGACGAATAAGACGGTGACACGTACAACTATTAATTCTATGTCATTTCATTTTCAAGATAGAAACTTCACCCATCAATTAGACTTGCAATCATTCTAGCATTGAGCAAAAAATTTAGTTTCTTTCTGAATTTCAATTTGTTGCATTTCTAAATTAGGTGTAATACTTTTACACAATTGAT
The DNA here is from genome assembly GCA_005239505.1 of Nicotiana paniculata. Lineage (NCBI taxonomy): Eukaryota > Viridiplantae > Streptophyta > Magnoliopsida > Solanales > Solanaceae > Nicotiana > Nicotiana paniculata. The sequence goes on from MDKI01075139.1 coordinate 66,759, forward strand.
TTAATTTGACTAGCTGCAATCGCTTGTACCAACCTCTTCTTTATGTTAATAATTTTGTACAACTATATTTGCAGTAGACGAAGAATTGAAGAAAAACAAGAAAACCCAAGGACGAAAATAAAAAAAAAAGGAAGAAATTATAAAATTTCTAGTAGAGACTTATCTTTTTCGTCTCCATTCAGTGGCCGACATCCAATTAGAGTTTTAATTAATTCACATTCACGCCACGTAATCAGAATCCAGTTGCTGATATTCTAAATTGTTTCGATACAGTAATTTAGGTATCGCACCCGTATTGACAATACTATTATAGGTATGAGTATGAGATCCGTACCAAATTTAATCAAATAATTTTGAATACTTTGATTACAGCGACAGAAAAACTCGAGCAAAGTACAATTTGATTCGCGGAATCAGAACCAAAACTAGGGTAAATTGAAAAAAATAGCATATCTTATCTAGAAAATCAATCATTTAATTATCTATAACTTGAGAATAAAAAAAAATCTACAATTTACAAGTTATACATAAGTATATGGCAAAATTTCTCATAATCTTAATAAACCATCACACATTCGGTTTCAAGCTTGAACCAGCTAAATATTCCAAAAGATGTCAGGTTAATACTCAGTGAATCTAAAAGATTAATCTCAGAACAAATCTAGTGCTTGAGATAGACAACAAACGAATTAATGATCTAAACTATTAAACAAAGCCTAACACTCAACAATTAATTTAAGATATTTAGCAAGATTAAACAAAAGAAAGTTTTTAATTCTTAAAGACAAATTCATGGAATTCAGTCCAGGAATCGACGATTTGAAAGCATAATACAAGGGGTTTAATACTTACCTAATCAAACAATGAGATTACTGAGATGAGCCAAATGAAGGAAATTACAAGATCGGATGGAGCTCAGCTGAAATTTCAGCAGCCCACTGCTCATGCCAATTAATCAATAGAAAAACTCAAACTCGTATAAGAGTGTGACCAAATTTTACCATTAAAGGGTTTTCAAGACAGCTTTCAACACCAAACTATTACTACAATTTCCAGTAAACTCACAAATCAACATTAGGAAGACATTTTTTATACATAAGATCAGAACCTCGGATTTAACAGAATTCATATTTTTTGAATTATTTTTAACCGGATGGTGCTTGTGCTTTTCTGAGCCGATCGAGGATCTATTGGAAACAACATCCGTATCCTCACAAAGTATGCCTACATACCGCTCTTCTCAAACTCCACGATATGAGATAATACTGAATATATTAGTGTTGTTGTTATTGTTAGCCGAATTCCTATATCCATATTTATATTAAGACTCATATCCCCAAATCTTAAAATATACGTTTCGAAGTATTTGACCTCTAGATATACACCTGTGTCGGACATACTTTGCCGATATCCCATCGAAGTTTCTATTAATTTGAATTCGTACGGCGTAATCAAAAAATTTTCCTATGACGCGGACTACTAAGTGAATAAGAGTGTTACACGTGTAAATACACAGGCACATCATAATAAATTTCTGATCGATACTATTGTTACACTTGTATAATAGTAGTACATATATATATCACAATAAATTTCTGACAATAGCTCTACCAACATCAGAAAGTTCATGAACTGCTATATTTAATGCAGAAAATGGTGATTTACTACCCTTAAAATACTCCTCACATTCTTGTGCATCTCCAGATGAACCTACCATTCCATCTTCAGCAAATTTTGGATCTCCTTTGGTTAAAGCTTCAATTGCTTCTGGCAAACTTGCTGTTAAAATTACCTGTTGAAATTTAAAAATTGATTATAGCCTATGTTGTTCGGACTCTCCAAAAGAGTTGTCGCATTCGTGTCGAATCCTCCAAACATACACTAAATCTGGAGGATCCGACAAGCACCGACAATATTTTAAGAGTCCGAGAGACTTAGATTATAGCCTAAAAAGAATTAGTGGCTTAATCTAATTTGCAAAGAAAAATATAAGAGATAAATAAGGATACTATAGTTAGATTATAGCCTAACTATTGAATCGAATGCTGAGATTACGCATTGAATTTCTGGCGGTAGATCCATAATTAAAAAAATGTTTGCGATTGTTCCGGCAGAAATGAGAGAAAAGATACGTAAATATTCTCTATAATAGAGAATAATCTGTGTTTCTAATTACTATAGGAATTAATCGTAACCTATTATGTTTCCTTTGAGTACATAGGACATAGTTTTAGACGACAGTTTGAGCTAAGACTAGTAAATAATTGAGCTAAAAGGTAGTCCTCTCATTTTATTTGAGATTAATTTCTTATTAATCTGTTCCGAAAAATGGTACAGTTCAAAAAATTTTAATGATTTTTTTTAATTACACATACATTATGATGTTTTTATATGAGACACCAATTTACTGAAATTAATACTACATATGTATATATAGATAACAAGCAAACTAAAAATATCGAGCATAAATACAAACATGAGAATGAGAGTTTTGGTCGGTTACAGCCATGCGATCAGTTAATCACGGGTTAAAATCTTAAAAACAGTCTCTTATAAAAATACAGGATAAAACTGCATACAAGAGACTCTTGTGATCCAGCCCTTTTCTGACCCAGCTTATAGCAGGACCGCTTGGTACACAGATTTAACCTTTGAGCGTAAATACAAATATGACAATACTTATGTACTATAGTGATTTATTTATTTTCAAATATTGAACATTACTAGATCCCTGTATAACAACACTTCACTATAAAAGTAAAGCTTTTCCGGAATTAATTTTTATGTTATGTTATGATATATACTTTATATAATACTATTTTGTTATAACATCCAAAGATATTCGGAACTAACGAGAGTGTTATAGAGAGGTTTGAGTGAATAAATTTTTTACATTACCTTATATGAAAAGGCACAATTTTTCAAAGGACCTTTCCAAGCTGCAGGAGGATTCGAATGCCGGAGTTTCGAAATTGTCACTGCAGCCTGATTAGCTTTAGCTTTGATTGCATCGACCATAATTAGTGCCAACGTTGTGATATCCCCTGTTGCACTTCGTTTGTCCGAAAGCAGAGTTTTTAGACAAAGTTGGTAATTTGGTGTATTCTTGCATGTACTTTCTACTAGATTATTGGCGTTTGTTTGTAGCACTATAGTCAGAAACATCATTAGGAAAATCAAATTCTTCATTTTGAAGTTGGAAAGAGAAAAGAGAGAGAGAAGCAAAGTTAGATTTTCTCTGGAGAAATTTGAGGTTGGATTGTGTTTTGTAGAGGTGTTTTGGTTTTTATATTGATCCATTCTATTGCGTGCAGAGGCAAACCTATGTGTAATCATGAAGGGTCACCGGCCGCAATAATCTGTACCTCAAGTTTTCGTTTGAACTATATTTTCATGTGTTATGTTATGTTACTATAATATTTGTGTTCTATAATAATATTTTAGTGAATGAAGTTTTGGCGTAATTAGTAAAGTTATTATAATAATAACTTTGAACATGTTTGAATTGTAAAAATATAAAAATATATTTTTACAAAAATGCAAGGTAAAGTTGAGTTCAATAGACCCTTGTGATCCGATTCTTTTTCTGATTCTGTACATGACGAGAGTTTACTGTACCGAACTGTTTTTTTTTGTAATACTATTTCACTATAGAAGTCAAAAAACATCAGAACAACCGAGAATATTATAAAGAGATTTGACTCTCTCTCTCTCTCTCTCTATATATATATGTATATACCTTAAAAATGATTAATTTAAATCACTTAACACTCAAACACTATACTTTAATGTCATTGATTGAACAAAATAGTAGTGCACATATCGCGTTAATTAAAATTTTAAATCCGTCTCTAATTGTGTGCCTATCTCTTTCTCCTTTTCGGTGGGGCTTGTGGGGAGAGATAGTTTCTAAAGAAGACACGCTGCTTCTGATCATGTTTAGATCATTAAATCAGACTCTATATGATAAGACTTGAAACTACCAAAGTGTACACAAACCAAAAAGCATCACTGGCCCTTCTATTTGAAAAGGTGTGGATCCAATAACTTTAACTTAGTGCAGTGTAGAATGTTATTCCCTTCGAACCATTATATATATATATATATATATATTTATTTATTTTGTGATGCGTGATATTCAAGTCAATGTGACCTCAATCTAATAATTTCGAGCATAATTTGCGATAAAAAACTCGATGATTTGTAACTCACATCAAATATTGTTTTTCACTACGTTCTTTATTGATGCGAGAGCTAAAATATTTATTGTCGAGAATTATTTGGGAATACGATAATATTTAACTAGACATGAGGTTTTTAAGAAATAAAAGAAAGATTCTAGAAACATACTAAAAATAATCTTAAAACTTGAAAGCCGTGATATTACATTTGATACTTTTAAAATGATAAAAACATATACATTAAGGCTAAAATCATATAATATAATATAATATAATATAGAACATAGAAATAGAGATAAGGCATGATTCCTTTCGTTATCGTGATGGTGAAAGTGGGATGCATAATTCTATTGCCTTTTTCTTATCTCTTCTTTTTGGGTTGATTTCTTGGAAGCTCTGAATTATTTTCTTTTGTTTTTTTGATTGAATGACATAATTGGATAATGGAGTGATGCAATACGTCTAGTGGTCGATAATTGCGTAATATTATTGGCGATGCATTTCTTTCTTTTGATGAATGCTTGCGTATTATCCTTCACTATCTGTTCTCTAAAGATGGCAATACAAAAAATTAAATATAATTTAGAGATAATAGTAGCATTTTTTGATAATTCGTTGTTAAATAGGATTAGCCAGACTTTTGTTGTTTAAAAAGGGAGAAATTTAAAAATAGCGTGGTCATTCAAAAATAGCTACAGTTTCAAAAGTAATCAAAATTTAGCCGCTTTTCTTGTAAAGATAAATCTGAACGAAAATACTATTCAAAATTAAAAAAATACTCCAGCATAATATACTGGAATTCCAGCATAAGTATATTGAAACTCCAGCATAATATACTGGAGTTCCATATTATATACCGGTCTAGCATAATATGCTGGAAGTTCATACAGAGATGCTCCATTCTTCAGTATATTATGCTGGAATTTTCCGTGTGTTAGAGTTCTAGTAGCATAATATGCTGGAAGTTCATTCACAAGTGTACCGATCTTCAGTATATTATGCCGGAACTTTTCGTGTTGCAGCAAAATAGTGGTTATTTTTTAATGACTTTGCAAATGCTGACTTTTTTGAATGACCAGTTCGAAAGCTGGATAGCCCGTGCTATTATGTTTAAAAAGAGCAAGTCGGTGCATAAAACATCTTGTATTTATGCAGGATTCAGGGAAAGACCGCATCCTAAGGTTATAATATAGATAGTTTACCCTAATAAAAATATTAGTGACTACTTCTACGGCTCGAATCTATAACTTATAGGTCATACAAAAACAATTTTACTGTTACTCCATATTGCTCCAAAATTAGTCTGATTTTTGTTATATAGCGACAAAATTTGTTCACCGCAAATTTCTGTTCTTTTCTAGATTGTTCCTCAGACTTATTCAATCGTACGAGGTAAATTTATCATGTAACTAATTCTTGTGTTTTCTTGTACGAGGTAAAAAAAATCTTGTATTTTTAACATGTTAAATCTTTAACATGAAACATATATGTTAGTGTTAGTGTTAGTGTATTTTAATATTAAAGTATATTATTTTTTGTGAGATAATGATTATAAATTGGTAAGAAAGTAGTCATTATTTTGATGTAACTCATAAAATCACTAATGTCATGATCTACCACTTATTGCCTACTAAAGATTATAGTTTGTAATCACTAACCCGTATTCTATAATTTTGTTATCCCACTACTTTATTATTTACTTTATGGAATAGATTTTATGCCTATAAATTGTGGTGTTTCTTTCTTGTGTTGTAGAGGAAAAAATATGGTAGTGAGAATGAGAAAAGTGTTATGGTGTACATGAAAAATGTGTGGTTGGTGTTGTGAAAAAGAGAGTTAAGAGAAGGAGAAAAATCTAAGTCTCCAACTTATTCTCTACAAAAAAGAATATTATTTTTGTTGAAGGAAGGTGTTTATTTTGGTGGGGTTTTGGACTCAACAACTTGTCCAGAGTTTGTTCGAGTCATACGACGTTGTCGGGCTGTTGTATCCTGGAGGGGACAAGTCAAGAGTATTACTGCTGGATCAGTGAAGATACTACCGCAGTGGGCTTGAATTTCCTTAAAGAGGGCGAGATGTCCACGCCTCAGCCTGAAATAGATGCTTTTTATACAAAATTCTTAGTTGGTGGGATAAGAGGATTAGCTGAATTTACTCAATTTTTTGATCGACGGGTAATTGATCGAATAACTAACGAGGTTGGGGTTATCAGTTCATTGTAGGAGAACGTATCAAATATATAGGGAGAGAGCGCATCTCTTCTTATTTTTTCTTGTATTTAGCTTATGTTTTCTTCATTTTATTTTTCAACTTTTATTTTTTTATAATTTCACCAATAATATATATAGGACGTAAGATGGCCAATTAAAACTTTTGAAACCACGCACATGGGAAAGTAGTAAGATATATTACCATTCCATGTGAAACAACTACATGGCATTTGACTTTATTATTAGAAAAAAGTTTGCATGATCTAATACTCTTATCTTATATGACTTTTTACATCGTTAACCACATAGCGGAGACACCTAGTTTATCCTTTAGAAACGATAATTTTCAAATTAAAGGGAAAACAATGGATAAAAGGGCCTCCCGATAAATAAGTTTTCGCTATGTTCGAGGTCCGAGGAAGAATCGAATCATAAATGTCTATTACACACAATTTTATCCTGTATTTCTGTAAGAGGGTGCCTTCAGGGATCGCACCCGTAACCTCCGATCACATGACAACAACTTTACCAGTTATACCAAGGCAACTCCTTTTGTATTAGAAAACAACGGATGTTCTCAATAATAGAATTTACAATAATATATACTCTTTCCGCGGCCCATTGTATCATATTTTTTGATGAGGCATGGATTATAAAAGAAAAGAATATTTTTGAAACTTGTTATATTAAAACAAGTTATAAATATTTAAAGTTAAATTTCTTATTTACATTTAAAAATCATCACATAAATGGGAACTAACACATTTCACTTTCATGCACGATCATATCATGACCTTGAAGTTGTTGTGGCCCAATTTTGATTTAAAAGCGTTTTGCACTATACATACTTTTTTGACATTTTCCACAATATTTTTTTTAATCTACTAGTAGTAATAATTTACTATGTAGCAAAAGTTCAAAATACACCAGTGTGAAACTAGTGTCCTTTTCAGGATGGAAAAATACAAATATTACTCAATAATAAATAACAATAATATGTTATCTTGCCCCACACCCATGTGCTGAGAGCTGCGCAATTTGTCTAAAGCGGCCACCGGATTTGGTTAAGAAAGAAATTTAATATTCGCTCCGTTTCGATTTAGACGAGGTAAACGGTAATTTGATTCGGTACGAAATTTAAGAAAAAAAAGATTTTTGAAATTAGTGATCTATTTTGTAAGTCTATGCCATTTCTTTGATTATAAAAACTTCTCATTAAGAATAAAATAAATAAACTGAAGAGTTTAAAATTAAATTATTTCTAAATTTAAAAATATGTCAGAGAATTGATTAAAAATGAAAATAACACATCTAATTTAAAACATAAGAAGTAGTATTTGCCCAGAACGGCCAAAAATGAAAAACCGACTAAAAATCGGGTGAAACTTGAACCAACAAGAATAATTTTAATAAACCAAAATATATAGACAATTAATACATGAGACGAGGGAAAACCAATATGTAATCAAACTTTTTTATTATAGCTTTATTTGTTGTAGGTTCGGCCTAACCCAGTCACTTTGGTTGAAATCATGTATTTGTCTTAAAATTTCATAAAATATGTACATATTATTAATTTAGAACCCTATAACTCAAAATGATTAAGATGCTGAACTCATAATCTTGAAATTCTGGCTCCACTTCTGCGTACACATATAAATTAGTGTTATTGCTAGAGGTAGATTTAAATTTTATATTTTTATGAGTAAGGTCTATAGAGTTGAACTTAGTGTATATTAAAATTATGAGTATATTTGTTACAATTATAATAAATTTTTACACGTAAATTAAATGTATGATACAAATTGAAGATATTGGGTTTAGATGAATTTAATGCTACAATATTGGATCTTATAGTATATGAGTATAGACTATAATGTATGTAACATATACTCACTCTATTTATGTGTCGTATTTTCCTTTTTAGTCTATCCAAAATATTATTATATACTTTCTTATTTGGAAATGATTTAATTTTAAACTTTCTACTTTTACGCTTAATGACAAGATTTATATGTACAGAAATATCTATAGCTTGTTTTAGACATAAGCTTCAAAAATCTTCATTTCTTCTTAAACTTCATACCAAATTAAATAATGTCATATGTATCGAGACAAAGAGAATATCACATACAGAGACGAAGCCAGAATTTAAACCTTATGAATTCGAGATTGTAATCTTTTAAATTACTAGATTAAAAATTAATAATATTATACATATTCAATAAAAAATTTAAGACAAATACATAATCTGAATAAAAATTATTAAGTTCAGCCGAACCCGACTGTATACGGCTAAAATCAAGGATGTCCGATTTTATGGGCTCAAGGGTCTGCCTCGAGATTAAGCTCATATTGAAGCGAGCTCGAGCTCAAAGACATGAAGACCGAAGGATCGAGATCGGGCAATATCGAGCAACGGAATAGCGAGATATCAGTGATCGACCATAAATCTCGACGGGAATCTCGGGATTGATAGAACCGCTAACGGTTATTGGCATCAATCATGGATTTTATTTCCGAAATTAGAGTTATGCCTTATTTAGGATTCCTCTACTATATAAAGAGGAGCCCTGTTCATTTGTAAACAGAGAGACACTTACTGAGAAATAACAATACACTGCTCTTTTCTTGCTTATAATTTACCACTGTTCTTATTGTTCTTGACGCTTGATCTCGAGCTTGTTCCTAATTGAAGTCGATAACTTGCAACGACACTGGTTTGATTTATCTTAATTGTTTAATTCATTTATTTGCTTCGTCATTTATCAATTGGTATTGAATCAGATCACGCATCCTTATAATCACATTACAAGTTTAACTGTTACTCGTATTTCGAGGTAAATAGTTTAGCATCCACCGTGGGGCTAAGGATAATAGTGATTGTTCAGTGCTAATTCTGGTAGAATGCACTAATTTACACTTTTTCTTGTCAAGAATTTTTGTTTTCAGGTTGAATCGTGTCTAACTCAATAAACACATCTACACACGGTGACAACGGCCTCAGACTCCACGGAGAAAATGAGAATGTTATTGCTCCAGGAATCGAGGTGCCACAGTCTGACCTCGGAGGAGCACCGCCCGTCAACCCGGTTGATGTCAGCTCACATGTTTTGCGGATTTTGGCGCAGACCCCGAAGGAAATGTACGCAGAGAGGGTCGAACTGACGGTCGAGATACACATGACAGAGGAGATGAAGGAATCAGTCTCCAAGTAATATTTGAAATGCTTCAATCTCAACAAAATGCGATTGCTCAGTTCCAAAATCAACACAGGGCACCAAATAGGGTCGAACAGGAGGTTACTCTCTGTACCGAGCCAGTGCTTGAAAGATCGGGTGATAACACTTCTACAACTGATCCTGCTATAATGAGGATGATCGAGGAACTCACTAAGAGAATAGAATCGGGAGAAAATAAAATCGAGGCCCACGATAAGAAGGTAGAAACTTACAACTCCCGAGTCGACCAAATACCGGGGGCACCGCCAATCTTAAAAGGAATGGATTCCAAAAAGTTCCATTCTCTCCGAGTGAGGCTCCGAAGCACATCTCAAAGAAGTTTCGTATGCCCGATATACCTAAATACAACGGGACCTCTGACCGAATGATCATGTTACTTCTTACAGTGCGCCATAAAAGGAAATTATTTGGAGGAGGACGAAATCGAGTTTGTATTGCTGAAGAAGTTCGGGAAGACCCTGTCGAAGGGAGCTATGATTTGGTATCACAACTTGCCACCAAATTCTATCGATTTTTTCTCCATGTTGGTGGATTCATTTGTAAAGGCACACGCTGGGGCCATAAAGGTTGCAACAAGAAAATCAGACCTCTTCAAAGTGAAGCAGAGGGATAACGAGATGCTAAAGGAGTTCGTATATCGATTCCAAATGGAACACAAGGAGTTACCACCAATCAATGATGATTGAGAAGTTCAGGCTTTCACCCAAGGATTAAATGAACGGAGTTCGATAGCATCACGCCAGTTGAAACAGAATTTGATCGAGTACCCAGCTGTGACTTGGGCAGATGTTCACAACCGATATCAATCGAAGATCAGGGTCGAGGACGACCAATTGGGAGCCCCCTTAGGTTCAATACATCCAAATCGGTCGACAGGTAAAAATCAAAGAGATGGTGATAGAAAATCAAGACCGAATAAATATCGATACCATCCATATGTCGCAGATCGGAGGAATAACGGTCCAGGACGCAATTTCGCCCGGAACAATCGATGGAGTGACCGAGGGCAAAATTGTCGGGGACTTATGAGTAAAACCGGCTTCGACAAATATGCAGATCCCATAGAAGCACCTCGGCTATCGGAGTACACCTTCAGCATCGATGCATCGGGGATTGTATCGGCTATCGGAAGAATCAAAGAAACTAGGTGGCCCAGACCGATACAAATTGATCCTTATCAAAGGAACCCAAATTTAATGTGTAAGTATCATGGAACACATGGCCATAGGACCGAAGACTGTAGGCAGCTGAAGGAGGAGGTAGCTCGATTATTCAACGAAGGCCATCTTCGAGAGTTCCTCAGTGATCGAAGAGACGCCAATAGAAAGAATGAGCAATAAGAAACTCAACATGTTATTCACATGATCGTCGACGGGGTCGACGTCCTACAAGGGCCTATATTCAAACGCACTAAGGTGTCAATCACCCGAGAAAAATGGACTCAAGACTACGTGCTCGAAGACACTATCATTTAATGACGAAGAAGCGGAAGGCATTTCTCAGTCGCACAACGACGCCGTGGTAATTTCCATTTTATTAAATAAAGTTCAAGTTAAGCATGTTTTAGTGGATCCAGGTAGCTCAGCAAACATCATCAGATCGAGGGTTGTAGAGCATCTCGGCTTGCAGGACTAAATTGTACCTACATCTCGAATCCTAAACGACTTCAACATGTCTAGTGAAACAACGAAGGGAGAGATAATCCTACCAGTAAATGTGGCTGGAACTATCTAAGATAAGAAATTCCATGTAATCGAAGGCGACATGAGATATAATACACTGCTCAGAAGGCCTTGGATCCACAACATGAGAGCAGTGCCATCGACCCTTCACCTAATGATGAAGTTCCCGACGACGGATGGTGTGAAAACAATTTACAAGGAACAACACGCCGTAAAGAAAATGTTTGCGGTCGACGAGGTAACGCTGATATCAACACCTTTGACTTCAGAAAATCGAGTGCCAAATATAAGCAGACAACCAAATAGCAATCACCGTCCCCAGCCCCGACCGAATCAAAGAAAAAGGTAGTGGAAGAAGAAGAAGAAGAAGAAGAAGAGGATTTTCTAACTCCTTGAACTTTTGTTGTTCCTGAAGAGTTAGATACAACCAAGTCAACGGTCGAGGAGCTGGAACATGTGATACTAATCGAGTATCTGCCCGAACGAAAGGTATACCTGGGAACGGGGTTGACCCCGAACTCAGGAAAAAACTCATTCAATTTCTTATTGATAATATGGACTGCTTTGCATGGTTCCATTTAGACATGACAGGAATCCTGCCAGAGATAACAACTCATCGGCTGATCCATAAAGCAAAAGAGAAGACCCCAGTCCGAGGTAAAGCATGACTTCATAAAGGACGAGGTAACCAAACTTCTCAAAATAGGATCCATTCGGGAAGTAAAATATCCAGAATAGTTAGATGTCGTAGTCCCCAAAAAGGGGAACAAACTTAGAATGTGTATAGACTATAAGGACTTGAACAAAGCATGTCCAAAAGACTCTTTTCCGTTTTCTAACATCAATCGCACGATCGATGACACGGCCGTCCACGAGATCCTTATCTTTCTTGATGCCTATTCTGGGTACAATCAAATTTAGATGGACCCATAAGACCAAGAAAATACTTCTTTTATCACTAAGTATGGAACCTATTATTACAATGTAATGCCCTTCGGGCTAAAAAATACAGGAGCGACATACCAACGCCTAGTTAACAAAATGTTCGAAGAACAGTTAGGTAAATCAATGGAATTTTCCATTGATGATATGTTAGTTAAGTCCCTGCGCGCAGAGGACCATTTGACTCATTTGCAGGAAACATTCGAAATCTTGAGAAAGTACAACATGAAGCTTAACCCCGAAAAATGTGCTTTCGGGGTTGGTTCGGGCAAATTCCTCGGCTTCATGGTATCAAATCGGGGAATCAAAATCAACCCTGATAATATTAAGTCCATCGAGGATATCACCATCGTAGACAATGTAAAATTCGTACAAAGGCTAACCGGACGGATAGCTGCCTTGGGTCGATTCATTTCGAGATCATCAGATCGGAGTCACAGGTTCTTCTCCTTGCTCAAAAAGAAAAATAATTTCGCATGGACCCCGGAATGTCAACAAGCATTGGACGAATTAAAGCAATTTTTATCGAGCCCACCTTTGCTCCATACCCCGAAGGTAGATGAAAAGTTTTACTTATACTTGGCGGTGTCCGAGATCGCGGTAAGTGGTGTCCTAGTTCAAGAAGAGCAGGGTACGCAGTTTTCTATTTATTATGTAAGTCGGACCCTAGGAGATGTTGAAACCAGGTACCCACACTTAGAGAAATTGGCACTTGCATTAATAAGCGCATCTAGAAAGTTAACGCCATATTTCCAGTGTCACCCCATATGTGTGATAACCACTTATCCACTCCGAAACATTTTGCACAAGCCCGACAAATGGGTCGTCGAACTTGGAGGATATGATATCGAGTATCAACCCCAAACGGCCATCAAGTCTCAAATTTTGACGGACTTCATGGCCGATTTTACGCCAACGGTCGTACCTGAAGTAGAAAAAAAACTTCTGCTAAAATCAGGTACATCATCGGGGGTATGGACCATCTTCACGGACAGTACCTAGAATGTAAAAGGGTCCGGACTTGGAATTGTTTTAAAACCGCCCATTGGCGGTATTATTAGACAATCTATTAAAACTCCCAAATTGACTAACAACGAGGCCGAGTATGAGGCCATGATTGCAGGTTTCGAGCTAGCTAAAAGCTTGGGAGCTGAAGTCGTTGAAGCTAATTGTGACCCTCTACTGGTAGTGAACCAGGTTAACGGAACCTTTCAAGTTCGAGAGGATAGGATGCAAAGTTACTTAGACAAATTGCAGGTAACTTTGCACCATTTTAAAAAGTGGATACTACAACATATACCTCGAGAACAAAACATCGAGGTCGATGCACTCGCCAATTTGGGCTATCGGTCGTAGAAGATGAGATCATCTTGGGGACTGTCGTCCAGCTCTCGAGGTCTATGATCAAGGAAGGACATGCTGAAATAAATTCTACGAGCTTAACCTGGGACTGGAGAAACAAATACGTCGAGTACTTGAAGAACGGAAAACTTCCACCGGATCCCAAAGAATCGAGGGCCTTACGGACTAAAGCCGCCCGTTTCACATTAGATGAAGTCGGAACATTATACAAAAGGACGTTCGATGGCCCATTGGAAGTACGCTTGGGACCGGGAGATACTGACTATGTTCTGCGAGAAATCGATGAAGGCACTTGTGGAAACCATTCTGGCGTCGAGTCACTAGTTCGAAAGGTCCTCAGAGCAGGATATTATTGGGATAGCATGGAAAATTACTCTAAGGAGTTTGTTCGAAGATGTGATAAATTTCAAAGGTTTGCACCGATGATCCACCATCCCGGCGAACAACTTCACTCGGTCATATCCCCGTGGCCATTCATGAAATGAGGAATGGACATCATCGACCCTCTGCCATCGGCCCTAGGTAAAGCTAAGTTTATTTTATTTATGACTGACTATTTCTCTAAATGGGTTGAAGAACAGGACTTCGAAAACGTTAAGGAAAAGAAAGTGATAGATTTAATAAGGGATCACACCGCATGTCGATTTGGGATACCCGCAGAAATAGTATGTGACAATGGCAAACAGTTCATCGGCAACAAAGTAACGAAATTCCTCGAAGATCATAAAATAAAGAGGATACTATCAACACCATATCACCCTAGTGGGAACGGGTAAAGCGAATCAACAAACAAGACTATCATCCAAAACTTGAAGAAAAGGCTAAAGGAAGCCAAAGGGAAGTGGAGGGAAATATGTCCCGAGGTCATATGGGCATATCAAACGACATCGAAGTCCAGTACAGGAGCAACTCTATTTTCCTTAGTATATGGCTCCGAAGCCTTGATACAGGTCGAAGTCGGAGAACCCAGCCAGGTTTCGACATGCAACAGAGGAATCAAACCACAAGGCCATGAATACCAGTCTTGAGTTGTTATATGAAAAACGAGAAGCTGCACTCGTTTGAATGGCAGAACAAAAGCAACGAATCGAAACATAGTACACCAGAAGAACCAATCTTCGACATTTCAGAGTCGGAGACTTAGTCCTAAGAAATGTCACCATCAACACTCGAGATCCTAATGAAAGGAAACTCGACCCTAATTGGGAAGGACCCTACCAAATGCTCGACATAGTCAGAAAAGGATCTTACAAACTCGGAACAATGAACGGCGAACCACTGCGGAATAACTGGAATGTATCACTTCTTAAGTGATATTATTGCTAAGGTATAAATTTCTCTTTTCTTTTGTTTATATACATATTTGGAACTAACTCATCGCAGGAGTTTGGCCTAAGACATCGAGACCTCATGTTTTAAAGTACGCATTGCACTATTTTTCCCTTAGATCGGTTTTTATCCGAAATGGGTTTTTCTGGAAAGGTTTTTAACAAGGAAACAATTATGTGCTACTTGAGGACAATTCAACAGTATCCAAGGCTTATTTGCAATCAACCTCGAGTACTGGGGGGCATCACCGCCGGATGTTATGTGTTCGAGAAATATACCTCGTGTCAATGGGTCTCGATGGGAAAATTTTTATAATGGGCCAAATGGTCGAATGAACCGTGTCCATATAGATCATCCTAGTCTCGACGACAAAACATGTACACATGTATAAATTTTTCAAAGAAACACTTTCTCTCGTGTTTCAAAGTAAATTCTCCACTACACAAATCGCATACTTATGATTCTGATCTGTCGTGGAAAACTAACACTTGTGAAAAATGGCTCAAGAGCCAAGTACAAGCATACCTCGAACACTCGGGGACTGCATACTCGAGCTATTTAAATTCAAAATCATAAGACCTCAAAGAGGCACCCCTCAATATATAGGCCAAGACCATCATACTCGGGGAGTAACATTTCGAACAAGTTCGAAATGTTATCGAGAAATAAGTCCAAGAGACATACCCGAAGGCTATGGCCACATTAAAGGATACGACCGAAATAACGCGGCTCAGAGACGACTTCCTCTATAAACAAAAGGCCTTCAAATACTTTGAAAAATCGGTTAAATAAACTACCATCGGCATAGCAAATAAAAAAGGGCTTCGATAAATCAGTCCTCGAATAATTAAAAGGCTTCGATAATATCAGAAAAAACCTCGAAGGGTATCAAATTACCTTAACACGAACACATTGAGGCATAAAAAATAAAAATGGGGTTCCGATCATTGGACCCTCAAAAAACCCAATGGTATAAAAAACATGTGCTAAGACATAAAGAAATCTTCACCAAGTCTTTTAGCCACAAAAGGGAAAATA
Source organism: Nicotiana paniculata (assembly GCA_005239505.1). Classification (NCBI taxonomy): domain Eukaryota; kingdom Viridiplantae; phylum Streptophyta; class Magnoliopsida; order Solanales; family Solanaceae; genus Nicotiana; species Nicotiana paniculata. The sequence goes on from MDKI01075139.1 coordinate 82,745, forward strand.
ATAGCTATTTTTAGAGGCCGAATCGGCCCAATCTAAAGAGCCTAAGAGAAAAAACAATTAGAGTTTGAGACCTCGTTCTCACTCAATTCTGACCCAAGGGTTCAACTATTTCGAGCTCAAATAAAAGTCAGTTATAGCTCGAAGATTCAACAAAACATCCTAAGGGGTGTGTTACTGTAAGACTTACCCATCATTTGATAAAAACCTAAGGGTTTACTTTATTCTAAAGTTCAAGACCCATTCGAATTTGGTTATAAAAATAACACATCTATAGGCTCGATCAAGCCACCCCCAAGATAAAGTCTCGAATAAATTTCCGAGCTCGGGGACTTACCCTTGTAGAAACAAAAAACTTGAGGGTTTACTTTGGCTGCAAACTAAAGTTAGTAAGATTACAAAAATGAGAATGTTTCAACATTTTCGATGTAGAAAAAAGGCATATCTAGACTTGAAAACATACGAAGGCATTCAGAGAAAAAATTTCTGTTATATATTGGATAATTTGTACAAAAGGCCAATCAAGGCCTTATACAAAAAATATACAAAAAGAAGAAAATCCTAAAGGCCTAGTTCACCCCGGGAGCATGTCCTCGGGGGCCACATCCTCGGCGGAATCATCCCCATCCTTTTCACTCTCGGATCCACTAGCGAAATCCTCTTCATCGGAAAGTAAAGTGGCAGCCTCAACCTCCAAAGCCTTGGCACTTTCAATGTCAGCGGAGAGGTCGAAGCCACGAGCATGCACTCCCTCGAGAGTCTCTCTCTGGGACTGTCTCCTAGAATGGTCGACGACACATGACAACTTGACTTCAGCAGCAACCGACATCTCCTGCACCCAAATGTTGGAAGCCTTGGCATCAGCTCGGTAAGAGGCCACAAGAGCCTCTGCCTCACACTTAGCCTTTGAAAGTTTGCCGGCCATCTTAACCTCAAGCTCTTAAATCTTTCGGGCACGGACCAAGCTTTCCTCCCTCACAACTTGAAGCTGGATCTCAACTGAAGTTAGTTGGGCTCGAAGTGCATCCTTCTCCGAGGCGAGACGCTCCATATGCTGTCTCCATCCCAGAGTTTTGAACTCCTCTCGAAGCTGCTCCACCAACTCGCCCTTCTGCTGAATTGGCAAAACCAAAGGATTAATTGCCAAAGTCAAGTTATTAATACATAATGAGCTCTCAAGAAATTACGTTACCCATTTAATAAGTTCGGTCTGATCTTGGTGATCTCTTGTGAGTTCAACTCGAAGGGTCATGATCTCCTCTTCCTTTTGAACTTAGAGAAGTTTGAGGCCATCCATCTCCTATACGATCTTCTTGATCTCGACCTCGTATCGAGATAGCTCAGCCCTGGATTTTGAAGATACGTCTCGGTGGAGCACCATGGATTATGCACAAAGAAGAGAGTCAGGCTTAAAGAGATATTTATTAAACGCAAGTGTAAATACGAAGAAATAGAACTTACTTGTTTCAGAAACTGCTGAGCTTCGTCGAACACGAATGATGCCTCTGGTTTGGGACCATCGCCGATTTCGGTGAAGCAGTCCCGAAATATATCATTCCCTTCATGGGCCTATCCCATATCGGGATTACCCATGGCCCGAGCATCTTGAAACTGCCCCTCGGAGAATGAAGGTCCAAGTGGCGAGTCAACAATCTTGATTATCCCAAGTGAATCACTTGGGATATTGTCTTCTCTCTGAAGGGCCTCGGGGCTAAACCCTTCGGGCACACCCACCGGCTGATTATCACGGAGGGGGGAGGGGAATCATCACCACCCGATTACTCGGGGACTTTGCTCGGACCCTTCTCCGGAATGTCCTCGGTCAGAAATGAAGCCTCCTCGACCTCCACCAGCTCGACAGTCCTGGAAGCCTCAGTACTTCCCTCTTTTGGGTTACTAGAGGAAAACCATCATCTTCACCCTCTTCATACTCCTCTCGGAGTCATTGAACTGCGTCGACACAAAGAGTAGAAGGATCGACTTTTTATTTCCGAGCTTTATTCTTCTTTGGCTTGGGGGTATCGAAAGGAGAAGCTCTTATCCCTTTCCTCTCTTTGTTTGGCTTCGAAGACTCCTCTTCCCTAGGGGTGGGTGGCCTCATGTCAACGTTTTCACCGAGACCTACACATGAAGAAAACAAGTTAATAAGAATTTCATTACGGGGAATACCTCGATATGTAAGCGAAAAAACTCACTGTGGTTTTTAGCCTCCCATCGACCTCTGGCCAAGTCACGCCAGCAACGCTCGGCATGATAAGAAGTGGAGACCAGCCGATCCCAGCCCTCGAGATCTAGAATTTCACCGGGGAACCGGTGTCGAAGTGGCAGTTACGTTTCATGTTCCATTCCTCAGGGAATGGCATTTTCTTGACCGAAATTAGATCGGAGGTCTTGATTTGAACAAATTGGCCCATCCATTCCCGGTCCTTGTCTTCATCAATACTTGAAAACAGCGTCTTCGTGGCCTGACGCTTCAGCTTTATCAACCCACCTCGATAAGGAAGACGGATGTATAACCTTATCAGATGGTCGAGGGTGAAAGTCATTCCCTTGACTTTGCTCGAAAAAAACCTGATCAGGTTGACGATGCGCCAGAATGAAGGACATATCTGGCCGAGGGTTATTTGATACTGGCGAAAGAAATCGAGTATGACCGGGTCTATGGGACCTAGTGTGAAAGGGTAGCTATACATACTCAAGTACCATTTCACGTAGGTGGTGATGTCCTCCTCAGGGGAAGGAACCACCACTTCCTTGTTTTCCTAATTATAGTCCTTCTTCACCCTCTTGAGATCACCTTACGATATCGAGCAGATGTATCAGGACATAGGCTCACAGTGTCCCGGAACTAAGGAGGGTCTCTCGACTTTGAAGTCGGAAGTTAGTTCAATTGGACCTGGGATACACTCCTCGATATGAGGCTCCACCGGCGTTTTATCACCGACCGACTGGGAGGGGAAAGATGAAGTCTTCTCTTTTTATGGCACAGTTTTAGAGGTTTTTTCCATTTGTATAAGTAGAGGAGGTTGAAACTAAGTATGGAATTGGTTGCTCCGGTAAGAACAACGGCGGCGTAACAGGCGGCAATAAAATAAAGATGTGAAGGATTAGAGAGTTAAGAGTTTTAAATCAAAGCAAAAGTAAAGTTTGAAAACAATGAAGGAGGCGATATTTATAGGCTTGTGGCAACGGTTCGGTGGTACTAGTGGTCGACTAACGAATAACATGCATTGATGATTTTTGGGAACGAACCGACGGGATGTTTTGGTTACATCCACTGCTTACGTCATGAGGACGACTTCATGATCAAGATGCAAGGAAATCGAGGTTCAAGTCGTTTCTTCGGGGACTATCTGCATACGGCTAAAATCGAGGATATCTGATTTTATGGGCTTAAGGGTCTGCCTTGAGATTAAGCTCATATTGAAGCGAGCTCGAGCTCGAATACATGAAGACCGAAGCATCGCAATATCGAGCAACGGAATAGTGAGATATCAGTGATCGACCATAAATCTCGGCGGGTTATTGACATCAATCATGGATTTTATTTTTGAACTTAGAGTTATACCTTATTTAGGATTCCTCTACAATATAAAGAAGAGCCCTGTTCATTTGTAAACAGAGAAGACACTTACTGAGAAATAATAGTACATTGCTCTTTTACTTGCTTACAATTTACCATTGTTCTTATTGTTCTTAACGCTTGATCTCGAGCTTGTTCCTAATCGAGGTCGATAACTTGCAAAGGTGATCACGCTCAACTATGTCTTATAGAAAGACTAAACGGGCGCTGCAAATATAATCCGGGGTATTACGCCCAGAGTCGATCCCACAGGGAATTTACGTATCAATTAAGTCTTTAAAATACTAAACTATTACTTAATCAATTTTCTAAAAACTTTTGAATATCAAGTGGTGATGTTTACTAAATCTAATAACAAAATAATAAACTAGCAATTA
>ML323910.1:0-19727 GCA_005239505.1 Nicotiana paniculata
AGGGTTTTGGTAGAACTCGTTGGGGGATGAACTTATTTTGTTATTAATATAGTTCCGATTGGTAAATTAATCTCTAATTGTTCAACTACGTTCTTGTTGTAGTTAATTGAATGACCATCAATTAGCTGTTCCTATTTATTATGTATCTACTTGAGAGAGAGCGCATATTTAGGTAGTTGTTTGAACAACATCACTCCCGGAGTATAGATGAAAGTCATAACCGAGGGTTTAGAGGTTGGATTAGAGATAACGATACCTCGGGTGCAATCTAAAGTGAACTGTAATGCAATCTAGCTAGCGTAACTTGAGANNTTGCTTAGTCTTTTATTAGACATAGTTGAGCGTGATCATGTAGCAAGTCCTCTTTTATCAGTAATTGATATATGTTGCAATTTGAGTTTATATCGCTTGTGGAAGTTGACATGCCTATTACAATGGTGAATGTGAGGTTTGCAGATGATTTGAGACATTAGATAGTTGGTGTTACATGAGCTTATGAAGGATTTAGTTGAATCTCACTGCGGTATTGTGGCGGTGATAGCGATGTGGATTGTGAGTTATTGGTTGCCTTGATCTATGGCTTTGGACCAAGTGGGGGATTCTGCTGTTGATAAGTGGATTTCACGGCTAAGTGTCGTATCAGTTTTAGTTGGAGGTATACTGACGAATCAGTTGTGGCCTACAGGGGTTGAGATCGGGGATGACTCGAGTAATGGAAATTTTGGATACAAGTTGTAATGTACTCTATGGGTAAATGAATTTTATTGAATGATTGAGTTGTAATTGTAAAAGTTGTAGTATATGCAATGTAGGAATTTGCTTGTTGCTTCGAGTGTGTGGACTACTTCCTAAGATGTTGGTGTGCAAATGGGGCCAGGTCGTTCGGTCTGTTTGATCAGTGTAATTGAGATTCGCATAGAGTGGATGGCACTCGAGAATGGTTCTGATGGATTCAAGGTTATATGTAACAATTGAGGATCTTCAAGGTATGTATTTGGCTAGAACTGAGATTTATGTTGAAGGGTGTCAAGACTTGTGGAATTTCTACGTTATCATGGATTCTACATATCAGTATCAGGAAAAATGAAGGTAATGGCTTTAGATTCGCATGGAGTCTCTTCAGGGTAAGTATTTTGAATGTGGTACTTTTGGGGATATTTGAGAAAGTATTCAGCGGCTTACGAGCCTTAGACGGTATGGTGTTATGCTTGGGTTTCGTGTGGTGAGTCTGGGTTGAGAATTGTGGTATTATGGCAAGAAGAGGTATCAATTCGAAGGTAATTCAGAAGGAAGTTGGATTAATAAGACAACTTGGTAGTAGGTCGGATCAGCATGGTAAGGGGTATGATTAGTCCTTTGGGTGCTTATGAGGTAATGAGTTTCTACAGGTGTTTCTTGGCAATGCTCTCGGGTTTTGGTGACATGCGTAGCTTGGTTGAGTTAGAAGGATTCAGTCATGTCAGTTTGGTGTCGTACAAATGGGATTCAGAGACTTCTTGATGGTTTCTACTACGGTTAGAGATGTGTATTTTTTACTGGCGTGAGGAGCATGTGATGTATAGTGATTTTGCTTCTAGATGGGATCAAATCTAAAGTTCTTGGCTAGTTGGGTACGTAGTTGCTTGTGGCTCGGAAGAGATTATGAAGTTCTCATATTTATCATAGGATGTCATGGTGTATGTAGTATGTTGTGTAGAGACTGAGATTGCATGTGTGAGGTCTCGGTTCAGTTCTGGAAGGAAGGTCATAAATTCTTAGGCAGCGTGGGCAGTTTCAGATGACTAGGTAAATGGTATCACTAATTTGTGCGGCTTGAAGAGGGTATACATTTCAGAAAGGGCAATGTGTTTGGGTTAAGGGTGCTTCATTGGTATTGCGGCGCTCTGTTGTTGGATCGACTGCTAATATTCCAGTTTGCTTGATGGCACAAAAGAATTTTAGGGGTATCCCTCGTGGAATGATTGGGTATTAGAGGTGTTATATATTTGAGCGGTGGATTTGGGATCGGGTATGGTGATTCGTGCGCTTCATGGGCCTCGAGACTGAGGGTTCTCATAAATAGGTTATTTTGTGGTTGTGGACTGCGAAGATACTGACCAAACCTAGTTAGATGTTAGGGTGTGCCATGATTCAGTCTTTGTGAACTCTCCGAGAGTTATCTACCTATTGCGGGTGACCAGAGTTGATTTAGGGATCATTGGTAAGCCCATCATGGGTGTGGTGTTCTGCACCGGGTCGGAATTGTTGACTCCGAATTGCTATTGTTGAGGGATGTATCATTCGATTTTCATTGAGTTTATTCATGTTTTGGAGTGATCTATGAGTTACCCTTCGATGTTGCGAGGAGTTATGATTGTTGGTTATATGCACATATGGTGCGGATCTATTTGGGCTTTACAACGGGATTTGAGTAAGGTAAGTAATTGGGTATTGGGGGTTCGTGTGGCATGGTATCGTCCGATTTACCCGTAGTTATGAAAATGCACTTTGAGTACTAGATATCGAATTGCGCATGGTCATTGATTTTGGGGAAAGGTGGCTTGGAGTATTTCATGTGAACAAGCATTTGGATGGGATCACGCATTGTAGCAGAGTTATGTAGAGGTATGACCCTTAGTGTCAGATTCGTGTATTTTGGTTTTTGATGTGTGTGAGGCTCTTAGCGTGGTGTTGTGATGGTACTTGTTAAGCTGGCCGGATAGTCCTCTCGTGTGAATCTTTTCTATGATTTGAGTACGTTGGGATGTTGTTATTGGGTGCACGAGTTGCACAGGTTATGGCTTTGGATTGTATTGATTTGTCGTGTCATCAGATTGGTCGTGTTGGATGAGAAGAGGTCATTGAACCTAGAATGAATACTGTCAGAATTGACTAAAGCATAGCTGGAAGGATAATATCGGAAGTCGGCTTAAAAATCTGCTATAGTTCCTGTCGAAGAAGGGGGAGCTCCATGTCTGGCTGATCGGACGAATAGTTACTAGTTTCTGCTTGTTTCTTTCAACATTGACAGTATATGGAAGTGTTAGAACGAGGATTTGCTTGATAAGAGGTTATTTACTGGTATTGGGATGTTGGAGCAGCTATTGTGATTGGGAGTTATAACTATGAGTGTTTGAGTCATGTGGTATATCATGGGATTACATCTTGGGTTGCGGATATTTCTTGATGCAGCGTGCTCAGACTTATTCAGTGATAGGTGTGGAATTTTGATCTTATAGATTATTTCAGAAGTGAAAATTTGGTTCTAAGGTTTATGGGTTAGGTTGCATTGCGAAATTTTAGTTATGTTGTGCTATTGGACCTATATGGGATAGGGTGACGTGGGATCACCCCCGTATATGTGAATGGTAGGTTACACGACAATTTTTGATTGGTCTTGAACAACTTTGGGCACGTTCGAGAACGAACATATATTTAAGTGGGGGAGAATGTAGCGACTCGATCGGTCGTTCCGAGAGTTTAGCCCCGTTTTCCCCATCTCTGCTTCATTTTGTGTGCTACAGCTCTTTTATGTTGTGTTAGGTTGATTGGTTCAGGTCCGTATTAATTGTGGAGAGAAATGAGACACTGAGTCTCTTGAGTTGGTTAAATAGTTGGAAAAATCAATCGAAAGTTGACTTAGGGGTATATGGCCTCGGAATGCGGTTTTTATGATTCAAATAGTTTTGTTAGGTGATTTGGGACTTAGGAGTGTGTTCGAAATGTTAATCGGAGGTCCGTGGTAGAATTAGGCTTGAATTAGCGAAATTAGATTTTCGGCGATTTCCGGTTGGCAGTGGAAATCTTCTATCAGGGTCGAAATTGAATTCCGGAAGTTGGGATAGGTTTGTATTGTCGTTTGAGATATGTGTGCTTTATTTCAGGTTTTCCGGACGCGGTTTTAGTGGTTTCGGCATTGTTGGCAAATTCCGGAAGTTTGGAAATCCTTAGGCTTGAATTTTGGATTAATTCGGTGTTTTGCTGTTATTTTTGGTGTCCCGAAGGTTCGACTAAGTTCAGGTGATGATATATGAATTGTTGGTACTTTTGGTTAAGGTCCCAAGGGCCTCGGGATGAATTCGGATGGTTAACGGAAAGATTTGGATCTTAGTTTGAGCAGTTGTAGCTGCTGTTTATGTCATTTCCGCACCTGCAGATTGGGGATCGCTGGTGCGAGGCTGCAGATGCGGAGAGTGAGGGGCTGAGGCAATTTCCGCAGGTGCGCACAATTGACTACACCTGCGAGACCGCAGATGCGGGTATTGACCGCAGAAGCAGACTTCCCTGGGTTAAGTAAAAACCGCACCTGCGATGGAATATCCGCAGGTGCGGGGCCGCAGGTGCGAATGTTCTGGGCAGAACCTATATAAGGTTGCCTTCGCGAAGTTTGAATATTTCTCCACCATTTGTGTTCGGGCTTGGAGCTTTTTGAGAGGATTGGAAGAGGGATTTGAGGGGTAACACCTAGAGGTAATGTTTTTGAACTCAATACTTGATTCTATGATGATTTCTAACTGATTTGACATTAAATTTATGGGAATTAAGGGTTAAAATTGGGGGATTAGGGCTTGAAATTTGGAGACTTTGATTTGAGGATTTCAGGGGCTGCCTGTTGTCGGATTTTGATGTATTTGGTATGTATGGACTCGTGAGAGTGTAAGGATTCTAGTTTTGCGATTTTTATCGGATTCCGAGACATGGGCCCGGGGGTCGGGTTTGGTCTATTTCGGAATTTTTGATGTAATTTGAGTATTTTCGCGTGGGCTTTATTACTTTAGCGTATATTGATGGTATAAATCTGATTTTGAATAGACTCGGGGCGATTTGAGGCCGAGTCGAGTGGCAAGGGCAGAGCGGAGTAGATTTTCATTGGGTTTGAGGTAAGTAATGATTGTAAATCTTGTCCTGAGGGTATGAAACCCCGGACTTCACCTTGTATCACTATTTTGGAGTGGCGCACATGCTAGATGACAAGCGTGTGGCGTACACTATTGGGGAATTGTGACTCGGTCCGTCTGGTAGAAACTATTAAGTTGCGTATTTGACTAAGAAATCATATGATATTTTATGTTTTAGAGATATTTACTATGTTTTGGGCTAAATGCCGTATTCGGGCCTCGTGCCAAGTTGTTTGGACCCTTAGGGTTTTTTTATTACTATTTCCTCACTGTGTTGATTTAAGATTCCTACTCAGCCATGCTATGTTTCACTGATTTTTGAAAATCAGTCTTTTTAATCCATTTGATGCATAAAAATGATATTTTGGGCTGGTCACCTTGTTTTACTGATAGCCCGAGTGGCTTGAGAGGTTTCTGACTGAGTGAGGGCAAGGGCCTGTGTTGTGAGGAATATATTTGGATCGGGCTGCACGCCGCAGTAATATATATATATGGATCGGGTTGCACGCCGCAACGAGATATTTGGATCGGGCTGCAAGCCGCAACAAGATATATGGATCGGGTTGCACGCCGCAACGATATTGGGTCGGGCTGCACGCCGCACCGATATGGAGCTTGGGCTGTAGGAGCACCTCCGGAGTCTGTACACCCCCAATGAGCGTAGGTACCTACTGAGTGCGAGTGCCGAGTGATTGGGAGGCATGAGTGGTTGTGAGGTTGCCGGATGGGCTGATTACGAGTGATGGTGAGGTGTGTTGAGGGACTGATTCTGAGTGATGATGTGCCAGAGGGGCGGTTTATGAAATATATTTTTGCCCGAGAGGATTTTTATGATTTTTATCATTTTTACACTAAACTTCTTGAAAGTTATATTGAAACTGTTGGAAAGTATATTCTCAAATGATTTTTACTGAAATCGGCTTTTAAGCGTGATGATTTAACGTATACACTGTTGGAACGAAAGACTGTGCCTCTTGTGATTTGATGACCTGATTTTATGTGTTTCTTACTGCTCAGAACTTATTTGCTTTCATTATTACTGAGTTGGCGTACTCACATTACTCCTTGGGCGGAGTGAGTTGTTTACCTGTTCCAGAGATTTCTAGGAGATTTGCGAGGTAGCTGCACGCGTCCGCAACCCTGTTTTCTCCTTCTTACTATTATAGAGTTTATTTTCCAGACTTGTATATTTTCTTTAGATGCTCATGACTAGTGACTCTGGAATTTTGGGTTGTATCTATTATTCGACATATCTTAGTCTATTTAAAAATGCTTAAATGAAACCTTTATAAATTATCGGTTTAGAAATGATATAAACGGAAGGTTCTTTATGTTTTGAGTATTGAATTGGCTGGCCTAGTATCGCGATAGGTGCCATCACGACCGGGTAGTTTTGGGGTCGTGATATTTTGTAGGAGAGATGGATAAACTGCCTCAAAAATTGATCCGATTGGTCGTTAGATGATTTCATGCATACATCATAAGGCAATTTGATGAGCTTCTTGTTAATATCATCGTAAAAGGATCCATTTCCAACTTGTAGCAACCATTTGTCAAAAGTAGCTAGCAATTTTATCATCCTCGTAATCACTTACTTTTTCATCGCATAGTCGCATATTTTGCTTCAATTCATATATTGTGAAAAATGGCCACAAATAAGAGGAGATTAGTGATGCATCAACAATATCAGCTCGGGTACCCTTCGGAATAAGAGGTAATATTTGACGAAAATCACCACCACATACGACTGTAAGGCCTCCAAAAGGTTTGTCGGAGCTATTTTCATAACTGACTCGCAGGATATCTCTTATTGTCTTATCTAATGCTTCAAAACATAACTTATTTGCTATGGGGGCTTCATCCCAAATGATTAAAGAAGTTGTGTTGAGAAGTTCAGCTAACTGGGTGCCTTGTTTTATTTCACAAGTGGATTCTACAGTAACGTCCAAAGGAATATAGAAGCGCGAATGAGCGATCCTACCATTTGGTAATAACAAAGCTGCTATTACAGAAGTAGCAACGAGAAGAACTATTTTTGATTGTGATCTGAGCTTTAAAATTATTGTATTCCACATAAATGTCTTTCTAGTACCGTCATGTCCATTTATAAAAAATAATCGTCCTTGTTCATTCTCAACTGATGTTGATGTTATTATTGCATCATAAGCTGACTTTTGGCAATCATTTAAGAGAGCGAATAATTTGTCATAGCCATGCAGTATTTTTAGCTCCCACATCTCGCAGTAACGCAGAATATGGAAGTGGCATTCCATTTATGTCTTTCAAACGTTTTCCCGTCTTTAATAGGATGGTTTCAATCTCAAATTACGTATATGCTTCTACTTGTATTTACAGTTAGCTGTAAATACATTTCATAACAGAATTTCAAAAATCGTCTGATTCAATTTTGTGAAAATAGCATCGTTAACAGTTCTATTTTTCTTGTAGTTTTTCAAGATCCTTTACTATCCCACAGATATGTACGTTGCATTATGTTGTTATCAAAAGTCAGATTAGCACATTAATGTGAATGCCATGTATATTGAGATTATGTACGACTAAGTAGTTGGATTATATATGGCGAACTTCTTAAAACATAAAACCTTTAGGATAAACTGAGAAATTATAGTTTTCATAACAATGAGAATTACTAACATTCAAAAGACGTGTTACTAACTCTTAATTCATGCATATTTTATGATATTAGTAATGCGTGTATTATGTACTGAATGAGTTAACTTAGATGCAATTATTTTTCCAAAAGGCTGCTTCTTTTTGCATTAGTTGGATCAATTTTATTTGGCAGACTCAGCTTATGATATCAACCCAGCTGTCATCGCTCTTCTTTCCAATTACATGGAGCATTTCATTTATTTTTGGCCATTGGTTGCAAGTGAAAGTAAGGAACAAATCCGGATATCCATCCCACCTACACATTTCCATTGCATCTTGATAATTTTGTACCCTATATCGAGGTCCCCCAGTGTGTGAAGAAGGTAAGGTAATGATTTTCCCTATCATTGAACAATCATAATCACCTCGGACAATAGCATCCGTCAATCCAGAAAATAAATTAGCCCTGAGGCTTTTTTTTTTATTGTTTCGGATATAACATCTTTCTTCTTCAATTTCCATGTAACTATCCATGATGTATTGCTACAACAGTCCACCAGCTTGTAGAAGAGTGTGCGCTTCGTTAAGTCTTTGTTGTATCCTGAAACAATAGAACTGTCTCATTGTCAACTGTTCTCTCGCGAAAGTTTTGTTGATTACATATGTCAAAAGAATTCCAAGCCTATATCCATCTTCACCATATGAGTGTATTAATTGGTAAGTCATAGACATGAAACTTGAGTGTAAATCTGTGATTCTTTAAAGTCCGTTTTTCCGATGTTCTACTATAACATCTTGCTGGAAATTTTCATCAGTAAGATCACCAATTATTAATCCTGCAACTTCAGAAGTTGTGGGTATATTGTGTTGAAGATGGAGATCACGAGCTAACCAACCTCCATTGATAAACTGGGTCGAGCTTCAGAGAAAGAGTTTTAGAGAGAAGAGAGATTGGGGAAATGAATTGTGTATCATTTCTCTATCTAATAGTATATTTGTACTTGTACATATGAATATACTAACTACTCCAACTAACTAACTTAACCACACAACTAACTAACTCAACAACATATACACATAAATATTACACTAGCTATTCTCAATACCCTCTCCCCCCCTCAAGTTGGAGGTGAGGAACTCACTGCCAACTTGCTGAGAAGATTAGAGTGTTTAACCCCAGTAAGAGCCTTTGTTAGGATGTCAGCCAATTGAGCAGATGTAGAAATGTGATGTAGGTCGATTAGCCCCTCTTGTATCTTGTCCCAGACAAAGTGAAAATCCACTTCGATATGCTTCGTTCTCTCATAGAATACAGGATTTCTTGCAATATGAACAGCTGCCTGACTGTCGCAAAATATAGTTATGGGATTGGTACACATGATTGTCAGTTCTTTCAGCAATCTCTTTATCCATACCAATTCACCAACAACTTTTCTGACTGACCTATACTCGGCTTCTACAGAAGATGTGAGACTGTGGTTTGTTTCTTTGGCTTCCAGCTTATAGGGATATCCCCAAGCAACACAATATAACCACTCATAGGCTTCCTTGAATCTGGACATGCATCCCAATCCGAGTCACAATATTCTTTCACAGTATAGTTAGAGTCATTTCCTAGGAATATCCCCAAGGTGGGATCCTTCTTCAAGTACATGAGAACATGTACAACAACCTTTAAATGAGGTTCTCTTGACGCTTGCATAAACTGGCTCAAGTGTTGGACACTATAGGCTATTTCCAATCTTGTGTTTGTCAATAAATTTAATTTTCCAACTAGCTTTCTGTAATATCCTGGATCAGACAACAGGTTGCCTTCATCATTTTCAACTTGATGGCAGAATCAAGTGGGGAGTTAATATGGGAATATGTCAGGCAGTCATACTCTTTCAGTAAGTCCATGGTGAATTTTCTTTGGCAAATCAATACTCCATCATCTTTGTACAGCAGTTCCAGTCCCAGGAAATAGTGCAGTTTCCCCAGGTCTTTTATCCTAAATTGGTTATGTAAGAAAGTCTTCAGTTCTGTGATTTCCTCCAAATTAGTTCCAGTGAGGATCACATCATTTACGTAGACAGCCACAAATACTGCTGACTTCCCCTGCTTCTTATAGAACAGTGAGTAATTACTGGTAGAATGTTTGAAGCCTCTAGACTGTAATGATTCTGTTAATTTGTCGTACCATTGTCTGCTAGCCTGTTTTAGACCATATAGTGACTTCTTATGTTTGCACACTAGATTCTCATTGGGTGTCATTAGGCCTTGTGGGACTTCCATATACACTTCTTTATGTAGATCTCCATGAAGAAATGCATTGTTCACATCTAGTTGATAAAGATTCCATCCTCTCTTTACTGCAATACTGATTAATGTTCTGACTGTGGTCATTTTACTGGTGAAAAAGTTTATGTGTAGTCAATCCCTGCTTCTTGTGTGTATCCCTTCACCACAAGTCTTGCTTTGAATCTTTCCACACTTTCATATGCCTTGTGTTTGATTTATATACCCACTTACAACTTATAACTTTCTTCCCTTCAGGAAACTCAACTAGATCCCAAGTATGATTAGTATGTAGGGCTTCAAATTCCTTTGTCATAGCCATTTTCCATGCAGGATTCATAGATTCCTCCTCATAAGAAGATGACTCACAATCATGTGAAATATTTCTAAGTAATTGTTGACTTTCTAGATGCAAGACATTAAAAGAGACATGCTGGTTATTATTACAGAATGTGTTGAAGGATGTAGGAAAGGTTTGGTGTTTTGATTCTGTGTTTTGGTGGTGTTGAAAGGTTGGTAGGGAATATACATAGTCCTTTAAGTGTGCAGGAGTGGTGTGAGTTCTGCTTGATCTTCTAGGATTTGAAGGATTTATGTGGAGACTATTGGGTTCCATAGTTTGGGAACCAGTGTACTGTGCCTGTGTGAGTGACTGAAAATCAAGGTTATTTTCTAGTGATGTGCTTGAATTCGTTACTTGATTAGGTGTTGTTAAACTAGATGGTGGAGGTGGTGAGCTAGTTTTAGAAACAGGTGGAACAATATCCACTACAGGTTCATCAGTTGTAGAAATTAGTGTAGCCTAATCATACTTACTACAATTACTTGGCTCCCCAGAAACATAATGGGAGTGGGATTGGTTTGAATTTGTTAAATGCAATACATAAGGAAAATTGGAATGATCATGTGAAATTGCAAAAGGAAAAATGTTCTCATGAAATACATCCCTGGATACATGTATCCTCCTTATGGCTAAGTCCGGAACTTTGTAACCTTTTGTACCAAATGGATAACCAACAAATACATGGGGTGTGGCTCTTGGTTCAAATTTGTCCTTGTGAGTCTTTTGTGTGCAAGGATAGCATAAGCAGCCAAAACTTTTGAGTTGTGAATGTTTGGGCTTTTTGTTATATAGAAGTTCAAAGGGACTTTTGTTGTTCAGAACACTAGATGGCAGCCTATTTATTATATAAGTGGTTGTCAAGATGCACTCCCCCCTGTACTTTATAGATAGTTTGGATTGGTATAGAAGTGCTATTGATGTCTCAAGTAGGTATTTGTGCTTTCTTTCCACCACACCATGCTGTTGTAGTGTATATGGACAGGTTCTTTGGTGTACTATGCCTTTTTCTTGAAAATATGCCATGGTTTCATTGTTAACAAATTCTAGACCATTGTCAGATCTAATGGTCTTGACTGAGGTATCAAATTGGTTTTCAATCATAGAAAGGAAACATTTGATTGCATGAAATGTGTTACTTTTGCAGCTCAACAAGTGAGTCCAAGTTGATCTACTAAAATCATCAACTATGGTAAGGAAGTATTTTTAGTTATCATGTGTTGGTGTGTGGTAGGGGACCTACAGGTCTATATGAAGCAAATCAAGGATTTTAGTGGATGAGGTGGTTCTTTCAGGGAAAGGGAGTCTAGTCTGTCTAGCCATGGGACAGATTGAGCAGATGAAAGGTTGTTTGGGAGCAAAATGGGTTGGTATGGTAATTATCTTCCTCATTTTTACAAAAGGTACATGTCCTAGTCTATTGTGCCACAAGTAATCAACACTGTTTCCAGAAGATGCAGAGCATGTAGAAGAAGTTTTAGGAGATGCAGAACATGCAGAAGAAGAACTCACAGTAGAAAGATCAGTTTTATAGCATTAATGGGTACTATTTACATTGTTCAATCGACAAGATGAATTATTTACAGTTGACAATGAGTAAAATGGATGAGTCTGATCCCTTTTCCTACTAACACTATCAGAAATATAAACATGAGAATGTGGTAATCTAGAAGTTGAAGCAGTAGGTGAAGCTAAATTGGAACAATTGTGACACTTTGAACAAAGGAAGTATAGTCCACTTCTTGCGTTACCAATCTCCAGAGGCCTCTTCATCGAAGGGGCCTGCATTAGACAAATGTACTTGCTGAAGTTAACCATACAATCAAGATGCACTGCTAAAGAGTGAATTGAAATGAGGTTATATTTGAAACTAGGCACATATAGGACTTTAACTTAGGTCAGTTTAGGACTGAGTAAGGCATCACCAATTTCTGTTACTTTCACCTTGTAGCCATTAGGCAGTGTGACAAGGAAAGGATAGGGTAAAGTTTTGATGTTGGTTAGGAAAGATTTTCTATATGTCATGTGGTTTGTAGCACCGCTGTCTAATATCCATAAATCAATAATTGAATTTGAACATTTACACATAGTTGTTTCAGCTATCTCTTTATAAGTACAACAAGCTAGAAACCTACAAAGTTCATAGCTCCACTTATGATCACATTTGAGTTGTCTCTTGTGTTGTTGGCCTTGAAATTCTCCAGCAGATTCAGCAATTGATGGTATTGTTCATTTGTCAGGTTCTGAAGGTTTTGGTTTTGGTTTCTATTACCAGCATCTTTATTATTATAGACTTGCATATCTTCATAATGACCATGAACATTTGCAGCAGATCATGCATTCCTACCCCTTGTGAACTTGAAGTCTTGTGGGAACCCATGTAGCTTATAAATTTTTTTATTTAGTATGCCCCTGCTTCTTGCAGTAGTCACAATACAACTTGGATCTATTAGGGGGAAAAACTGGCCTATATGGGTTCTGTCCTTGTGAAGTGTAATTGGTTCTGAATTTGTTATTTCCTGGGCCATTCACATTCAGAGAAGTAGATTCCATGACCAAACGACTATGTGGCTTAATTTCTCTCTGTTTCTCTTCTTGAATGAGAATGGAAAATGCATGTGCAATTCTAGGTAGGGGATTCATCATTAAAATACTTCCCCTAACGACTGTGTAGACTTCATGAAGTTCCATTAGGAACTGGATTAGCCTTCGATCTTATTATGCTTTGTACATGTTTGCATTGGCACCACATGTGCACTGACATCCACATTGGGCATGTGCATTTAAAGTGTTGAGTTCCTCCCTTTCATTTTTGTATAGTATCCAGTTATGTCTAAGGTTCCTTGATTTAGGTCATTGATTTCCTTTTGTAATTGATAGAGTTTTGCCCCATTTGTTTGATCATACCTGTCTTCAAGATCTTGCCAAAGCTCATTTGCATCACTGGCATACTGTAAACCATCAGCTAAATCCTTCGAGAGCGAGTTTAAAATCCACGATGTTACCATATCATCGCATCGTGCCCATTAATCGTAGGTCGCGTCCCTAGCATCAGGTTTCTCGCACTTTCTCGTGATGAATCCGACTTTGTTCTTAATGGATAGGGCTCGAAGGACACCTCTCCTCTAGGATCTATATCCAGTTCCGTCAAACACGACTGGTACCAAAACAGTCCCAGCACTCTCCGATGGGTGCATGTAAAGTGGATTGGTCGAATCCAAAATTGTGGCGGTTTCTCGAGTTTCTCTATCTCCGGCCATGAATTTAAGTAGAGAATGATAGGAATTTGATTTAATAGAGGTTCAAGAGTTTGTGAATAACAATTTTCGAAAGAAAAAAAAGGAACGATTTTGTGAAATGAGAATCTCTGATCTGTAATTTTGAATCGGATGAAATTAACGAAGAAGGAGAAATTGAATGTGAATTGAACGCGGAATCGATGTTTACGAGCTGAGCTCTGATACCATGTTGAAGATGGAGGTCACGAGCTAACCGACCTCCATTGATAAACTGGGTCGAGCTTCAGAGAAAGAGTTTTAGAGAGAAGAGAGATTGGGGAAATGAATTGTGTATCATTTCTCTTTCTAACAGTATATTTGTACGTGTACAGATGAATATACTAACTACTCCAACTAATTAACTCAAACACACAACTAACTAACTCACTAGTGTAGTTAACTAACTCAACTACATATACACATAAATATTACTCTAGCAATTCTCAATAGTATCGTCGACCATCTCTTGTCCTATCAGATAGGAGTCCTAGACGAAAAATAAATTCAGGATATTGTTTATATCTATCCCTTTCCATTCAAAATGTTTTTGCCAAAATATTATGCTCGTCCAGCATTTCAGATAAGCCCTGAATAATTTTAGGATCAACTTCTTCATGGAGCAGACTATCCATTCTGTTATGTCTCTCATTTTGTGGTTTCTTTTGACTTTCCGGCAACAGAGAGCCAATATGAAGATAATTTTGACCACTCATCCTGAAAACGTATGGCCCTTTTGAACGATTGAGCTTCTGTAAACTCGGCCTCCCATAGATGTAAATGCAAAATCGAGTTATAACTCTGATATTTTTTCGAAAATTGATACCAAGTTGTCCAGAATCTGCGCTCAAAAGATATTTGAGATAGGGTGGGGGTTGGATCATTAACGGTAGTCTTACACGGCCTTCCATACAACAAAATGAGAATTTAGGTCGTGTTGTCTGTTTAATTTTTTTTTCGTTCTTCATACCATAAAATGGCACCACAATATTTGCAGGTGTTTGTAGGAGGGCCAAAATTTTAAGTTGTTGTATTACGACCTGCCAAATACAAATTTGAATATCATATGAACTGTCATTGAAGAAAAAGAAAGGGCACTTAGATACTGTGAGAAGACAAGATATGTGAAATTTAGAAAAAAGCCATCAGGCGGTTTGAAGATACTTCAACATAATATTGAAAGGCTAGATACAATGCCAAATGCACGATCTCCTAAAAAATTTCCAGTTTCTGTCTCATTAATAATTGGACAGTCTGGGGAATTCATTATTTGGGTAATTTTCATTGAAGATATGTAAATTATGTGGTAACGATTATCTCAAAATAGTAATAAAACGTTCTTTTACTCCATATCATCGACACAATTATCATCAATTGTGGAAAAATCATATTAGTGAAGAATCTTTGGATTTTTTCTTTACATCCCAAGTTATTGATTAGGGGAAAACTTATAGTATCAAATAATAATGACATTATAAGTTCTTACATAAATGCGAAGAAGGTTTGGACTATATCTCAATCTTTTGACTGTGTTTTCACATCCTTTTTTGCCCACACCTATACCATTAGATTAAGTTGGTAGAAGTTAGTAAGAGCCAAATATGTAAGAATAAGACATAAATAAAAAATATTATACTCTAAAAGGATTTGTGTAACAATAGATAGAATGTTTGTCAAATAAGAAATAAGCAAAGAAGGGAGATGCAATTGAGTTGATAGGAATTAATTCACTAATTAAGGGGCATAGGGGAATTTGAATAGGGGAAAAGGAATTTTAAGAAGGTTTGTTAGGTCTGAGGGAAATTAGAAGAGGGGAAACGAAATTGAAAATTTAAAGAATGTTTATTTGGTAGAAAGAAGCGGTGCGGGAAGAAGGGAAACTGGAACCGTAGTTGAAAGTTTAGATGAGGTTTGTTTGATGCGAAGAAGCGGTGCCGGAAGAATCAGTTGGGTATGCCAAGCGTTTTCTTTTTTTTGGTTTTTTGTAATTTCAGTTTGAAATTACCGAAAAAAACCTGAAGCCTAAAAAATTCAATTGCTGGTTAAGCCTAAAAAATCCTAAGGTGTTCACCGTTTGATGTAATTCGATTTCATTAAAATCAAAAGTAAATCAACCGGGTTCTTTCTATTATTTGTTTGATTTTTTATTCTATCAATTTTTTTTAATTAATTTTTTTTTGATGAAGTACAAATTCAATTCATTCAATATATTAGAGTTATCTATAATCTTTTTTATAAAACAATATATATTTAACAAAAATTTAACAAATAAACGCTTTTATGAGCAATTGAAGTACTCTTATGTGAGAAATGTCCTCTCTAATAAATGATATTTATTCTCTTTCATTGATCTAACCAAGCTTTATGTTTAACTAAACAATAGAATTTTCAATCAAAGCCTATATTTATAAGAATACAGATTACTGATAACCAAGTTTTACTTTACTTCCTCAACAACCTATTTGGAAAATAACAAAAGCAATGGCGTAAATTGGCAGAAAGAAATAAGGAATGAAACGACAGTCAGTCCCTAAAATTAAGGCAGAAAACTTTGAAAAAACAAGAAATTATAAAGTGTATTTCAGTAATACTTGGAACTTGTCCTTACAAGTAAAATTATTTATCCTAATATAGGGGTGTACAATCAAAACGTTTTTCCTATTTAAGACAAATTCATTATGAGCACTATTTGTATTGATTTCATGTTATCATTGATAACCATAAATGACACATTCATAGCTATAAATGTCTTACAACGATTCTAATTCCCTTTCCTTGTTTACTTCTGGTTCATGTATCTTCCCTTCTTTTTTACTTTGATTCATTCTGTTCGCGCTTCTTCTTTGACAGTTGTTCAGGACCGATCCTCTGTTATGTACTATCTCGTGGGTGTTTCCCTCGTACCTTCCTTGTATTTTTAATTTCGCTAATCGAGAGTGCCAGTAGTCACTATGTCATTATACCACGTGTCATGCTTCGTCAGCTTACTAACATTTCACGTGTGACATCTTTTTTCCACTAATACAAATAGTCCCCCCCCCCCCACTTTCTGAATATTCGTGAAGTGGGAAGCTTTTATGGCGGGAATTCTTTGTCGCCGTTTTTCGAGTATCATTGTATGCCCTTCAGAATCGATGTGGTGTATGTCACTTCTATTTAATGTCCATGCCACGTGGCTTCCAACGATTGTCTCTGTAGTTTTTCAGTGATTTTTAAGGTTTTACTGTGGTTGCGTCAGTCACGAAGTGACGGTTCCATTATGACGCTTCATAATGACCTACTTTTAATGATGATCGTGTCTTCTTATAAATACTTCATTCTTTTTGGATCTCTTGAAATCTTCCTTCTTCAGTATCCACTATATTACTCTTTCTTTTTATTTTCGCATCCATTTTTTTATTAACTCTTTGGAAAATCATGTCTTCTTCTACACCAGACCCTCGCAAGGTTGTGATTATTGACGAACTTGCCCTTTCTACTGTCCCTACTAGAAGTAGGAGAGGTGGTAGACTTAGTAGTCTTGGCTCGTTATCTAATCGTGGTTCTTCTTCCCAAGGTAGTGTTGCTAAGCCTTCTTATTCTAAACCTAGGGCTCCTTTGACCCATAGATCTTCTTCTGGGAATAGAGATTTAAATGAACCAGTGCGCGAACCCACAATTGCAGAGATTGTTCCTCGGGAATTTTCTTTTGTTACTTATCGCGAAACCATAAAGAATCAAGTTTCTTCAATGGCCTCCCTTAATCCTGCTGACCTTTATCCATGTTTGAACACTACTAGCCTTCTCACCCTGGTTCGAAGAGAATGTTATTGGAAACCAGATTTCCCAGTTTTAATCCCTGGTGCCAACCAGAGAATTACCTCATACCAAGTTGGTTATTCCTTTGTTTACACCTACCCTTTTACTTAAGGGTTAAAATCACCTATCGACCCAGTGATCATTGAATTTTGTCATTATATCAATCTGTTCCTTTGCCAAATTGGCCCCATAGTATGGAGGACTGTTGCGTGCCTTCGTTATTTATCAGATCTAGTTTCCATGCCTTTCACTTTTTGACACCTGCTTCATCTATACTCTCCTAAACTATTTTGTGAAGGAGTTTTTTCTCTCGTGGCTAGAAGTAAGAGAGTACTGGTTAGCCTGAAGATGACGGGGACCGTGGCTAGTATGCTCGTTTTGTTGCTGTTCCCACAAGTGCACTAGTGGGCGAAGAAAATATGTCTTTTCTGGAGAAATAGAATTTAGCACATAAACTTTCTCCTTTTATTCTTTTTTTTCGTCTCAAAAGAAAAATCCCCATGTGGTCAAATGCCTATTTTTTCAGCAACTATGGAAGTGTTTGATAAAATTCTCAACTTTCGTGCTTGGGTAGATAAGTTGCTAACTGGTGCGCATATGGAGAAAAGATCTTGGAAATAACTTTCTCAAAGATTTGGTTGGAAAGTGAAGACGCACGGTAATTTTTCCATTTATTGTCTTTCCTCTTCGCTTCCTTGTTGGTTCAAGGGTTTTTTATTCTTCCCTATTTTCTTGTTAGGGTTTCCTATTCATGGCATTAGTCCCGCATCTATTCCATTCACTAGGCTTTCCGTGACTCTTGCCCAGGAAAGGATTTTAAGTGCTTCTTCTTCAAAAAGGAAAACCAACGGAGCTCTTGGCTCTGATGGTGAAGAAGAAATAGAAGAGGGTTCTTTGGTGCGAAGGCCACGTGTCAGGAGACGTGTGATTTCTTATGATGAAACTACTCCTTCTCATAACCCTTTACCAAGTTCAATCCCTTTTAGACTCACAGATGAGCCAGAGAGTGCCCCTTTAGTGATTTCTGATGAAGATGTTGCTGATCCTCCCCTAGATTCTGTTGATAGATTGTTTTCTCATGGATTCGAAGGTGATGAAGCTTCTAGGTATGTTTCTGAAGAATTTCCCCTTGCCTCCCTTCCAATATCAGTTTCCATTAACCCTCCTGTGTCCTTACCTGACGCTACCCTACTGCTATTCTCATAGCTGCTTCTACTCCATCTGCTATTCCCGTGACTACTTCTCATGCAGAAGCCAAACCTTCCAACAACAGGAGGGAAATGAAAAGAGTTGTTGTTGAGGTTCCTGAAGGTGGGAACTTATTAAGAAAGTCTGGTCAAGACGACGTGTGGTTGAAACTTCTGCTAGGCCCCGCAGAGAAGTTGAAGTTAGAAAGTCATAGTTCACTGACCTTAACGAATGATATTGTTCATTCTTCCTTGAAGGCGTAAGCTTAATTATATTTTCTTTCTCTTCTTTTTCTTACTCATAACTCTTTCTCCTTTTTCCAGATCAACTTGATTGGCACGGAGCTTATGAAAAGAGTTATTTAGGGGGACCAACAAGTTATAGATTACCGCACCGAGGCTAATAACTGGAAAGGACAATTCGATGGTCTTCAATTGGAAAAAGAAGTTCTAGATGAAGAGAAGAATGCTTTGGAACAACAGATGAGAGTGATCACCGCTGAATTAGTGGTTGAAAAAGCTTCATCTAGTCAGGTCAAAAAGGACAGGGATATCCTTGAGTTCCTTTGCTGAACAACTCTCCAAGGCAACTGAAGAAATAAGGAGTTTGAAGAAACTCCTTAATCAAAAGGAGGTTTATGCTGGAGAGCTAGTTCAAACACTTACTCAAGATCAAGAAGATCTCCGCCCTCTACTGATGAGAGGAGCCTTTTATATATTTTTTATCAGAATAAAATAATAAAATGACACATTTAACCTTCTCCTAAGCTTTTCTCTCAATATCTTCTAAGATAGCTAAGGTTAAAATTAAAAATAAAATGTATCCTAGTTCATTTAAAATCAAATCCGTATACTACATCATATTTCGTATATTTAATATTTATTAGTAATATGAATCAAACATCTACCAATAAAATTATATATATACAAAATAATCCTGTATTATATAACCCTTGTCATAACATGAACCATGTTATCCCATGGTTATTATCTAGGACTAGGTGTACCTAATGAGCGGGTTGGGCTGGATTTGGGCGAGTCAAGATGGGTTAGGTCAATAAATGAGTCATTGCTCAACCCAGCCCAAAGTGTACTTGGGCTAAGATGGGTTGGGTCAAGAAAGGCTAAACAATGAGTCATATCCCAACCCGCCCAACTTGACATATGTTTTAGAACCATGCTCATCTTGCAAAAAAAAAGTCTTTTACCTTAAAATGTGTAAGTTAAAAAATATTTTGCGGGATGGGGGTGGGGGGTAGGGTTAGGGTGGGTGGGGTGATGCAAAAAAAATAGAAAATAAAAATACAAATTTTTTTTTGAGGGGGTTTGCGCGCGCGCAGGGAGGTATAGTGGTAGGGGG
>ML323913.1:0-10158 GCA_005239505.1 Nicotiana paniculata
CGAAACCACGAACGAAATCCACGAACTCGTTCTCTTCTTTTCTTTTCTTTTCTTTTGCTTTCAAAATTTTTTTTTTCCTGTTTTTTTTTTATTTTTTTCTGCCGTTCTTTCTCTCTCTTTTCTTTTTGTTTCTTACTTTTTTTTTTGTTTTTTTTTCTTTCTTCTCTTTGCCGTCTCTCTTTTTCTTTTTTTTCCTTTTTTATTCTTCCTCCTTTTTTGTTTTCCTTCCTTTTTGTACATACCCAACATATATATATATATATATATATATAAGATATGTGGGATGAATGGAGAAGTTAGAGTTAGAGTTGAAGTTGGAGTGGGAGTTGGAGTTGGAGTCGGATAATTAGGATTGTTATAGGATTAGTTAGCTAAAAAAAATCAGAATTTTACTTTTAGATAAAGTTTGTTAAAAAAAAAAAAAATTTTTTTTTTTTTTTTTTTTTTTTTACGTTTTTTAAACTTTTTTTTTCTTTCTAATTCTTAGATAAAAAATGGCAAATCATATATATATATATAGCAACGTTAATTTTAAACTTAAAGGAAACTATAAAAATAAGAAAACTCAATATTTACACTATAGTTTAAATTATGCAAAAAAAAAATATAATAGTTTACTTATTAAAATTCTAATTAAAAGATACTCCATATATATATTCACACTTTAAGAATATGAGTATTATTATTATTATTATTTATTTACTTATTTTAATTAAATAAAATCTACTAAGTGTAAGATAAAAGCTTAAAACATTAATATTAGGCCTAAAAGGAATATTTACACTAAAANCAAAGATCAAGGCGTAAATTCCAAAACGAATTTGTACTAGGCAGTTAGACAGTTGTACAATTAGGTTCCTTACTAGAAACGGAAATGTACTTTATTTAGGACTCCCATATTATATAAAGGAGAGCCCATTCATTTGTAAACATCATCAATCATCGGCAAAGAATATACACTATTACTTTCTTGCTCATCATTCATCAGAATTGTCTCTTAACTTTATTATTCTTACTTTGTTGTTCTCATTAGCTTACCTCAAGGTCATCATAGCTCGAGGTCGAGACTTGCTCACACATTGGTCTGATTCAGCCTATCTCTTTGATCTATACATTTAATCTCTTGTTTATTAATTAGCATTGGACTAAATCACGTATCTTTAAGACCTCGATACAAATTTAATTATTACTCAGATTTCAGGGTAAACAGTTTGGCGCCCACCGTGAGGTTTAAAGGTTATAATGATTGTTTCAGTGCTGATTTTGATAACATACGTTATCTTCACACTTGTTCTTGTCAAAGATTCTTTATTTTCAGGTTAAAACATGTTAAACTCAGAAAACTCTCCCGTACATTGTAATAATGGTCTCGGATTTCATGGGAAAAACGATAATATAGTCGTTCCAGGAACTGATGTACCACCGCTTAACCCCGGGGAAGTGCCGATTGCAGAACCAGTCGATGTTAGTTCGCATATTGCTTTGAATGAGGACTTGGGCGCAGACCTCGGAGGAAGTATACGCGGGCAATTCCGACCCGGTGGTCAAGGAACACAGGGTGTAGGAGACGGGGGAGTTAGCCTCCAGGTAATCTTCGAGATGCTACAAGCTCAGCAGGTTGATATGCAACCACTACAAAGTCAACATAAAACTCCGAGTCTGGTTGAACCGGAAATCACTCGTCGTACTGAGCTGGTGCTGGAAAGGTCGAACGGTAGTGGATTGGGGACCGACCCTACAATCATGAAAATGCTCGAAGAGCTCACCAAAATAATCAAGTCGGGAGAAAAGAAGATCGAAGATAATGACATAAAGGTGGAGACATATAACTCCCGAGTCGATCAAATACCAGGGGCACCCCCGATCTTAAAGGGTTTGGATTCAAAAAAGTTTGTGCAGAAGCCTTTTCCTCAGAGCGCGGCCCCAAAGTCCATTCCAAAGAGTTCTGCATGCCGGATATACCGAAGTACAACAGAACCACTGATCCTAATAAACATATCACTACGTACACGTGCGGTATAAAGGGAAATGTCTTAGAGGACGATGAGATCGAGTCTGTATTGTTGAAAATATTTGGGGAAACTCTATCAAAGAAAGCAATGATTTGGTATCAAAACTTGCCACCGAACTACATCGATTCATTTTCCATGTTAGCTAATTCTTTTGTGAAGGCGCACGCCGGGCCATTAAAGTTGCAACCTTGAAATCGGATGTTTTCAAGATAAGACAAAGAGACAACGAGATG
Organism: Nicotiana paniculata; assembly: GCA_005239505.1. NCBI lineage: Eukaryota > Viridiplantae > Streptophyta > Magnoliopsida > Solanales > Solanaceae > Nicotiana > Nicotiana paniculata. The sequence goes on from ML323913.1 coordinate 2,246, forward strand.
CTGAGGGAGTTTGTGTCCCGATTTCAAATGGAGAGAATTGAGTTACCACCAGTTACGGATGATTGGGCCATTCTAGCTTTTACACAAGGGTTGAATGAGCGAAGTTTGGTAGCATCACGACAGTTGAAGCAAAATCTGATCGAATATCCTGCTGTTACATTGGCAGAAGTGCATAATCGTTATCAATCGAAGATCAGGGTCGAGGATGACCAGTTGGGAGCCCCTTCAGGATCATTTCACTTGAACAGATTGGTAGTAAAAGCCTCGAGGGATACCGATAGAGAACCGTGGTCAAACAGAGAACGATATCAGCCATATGTCGCAGATCGAAGAAACAACAGTTCGGGACCCAATGCTCCCCAAAATGATTGAAGAAATGATCGAGGACAAAATCCTCGGGGACTTATGAGTAAGAATGGTTTTGATAAACATATCGACCCCGCAAAAGCGCCTCGATTATCGGAGTATAATTTCAGTGTCGATGCATCGGGAATTGTATCGGCTATCGGGAGAAGAAGAGGATTTCCTTACCCCTCGAGATTTCATCATTCCCGAGGAATCAGATGCAACCAAGTCAACAGTCGAGGAGCTGGAACAGGTGATACTGATCGAGCATCTGCCCGAACGGAAGGTATACCTAGGAACGAGATTAACCCCCGAAATCAGGAAAAAACTCATTCAATTCCTTATCAATAACATAGATTGTTTTTCTTGGTCCCATTTAAGCATAACAGGGATCCCACCAGAGATAACAACACATTGGCTAAGTCTCGACCCTAGGTTTAAACCAGTGAAGCAAAAGAAAGGCCCCAGTCCGAGGAAAATCATGCATTCATAAAGGACGAGGTAACTAAACATCTCAAAATAGGGTCCATTAGGGAAGTAAAATACCCCTGAATGGTTATCCAATGTGGTCGTAGTCCCTAAAAAAGGAAATAAACTTAGAATGTGCGTAGATTACAAGGATTTGAACAAGGCATGCCCTAAAGACTCTTTTCCCCACTGCCTAAAATCGATCGTATGATCGACTCCACGGCCGCCCACGAGATCCTTACCTTTCTCGACGCCTATTCCGGGTACAATCAAATTCAGATGAACTCGGAGGACCAGGAAAAGACCTCATTTATCACCAAGTATGGAACATATTTTTACATTGTAATGCCCTTCGGGCTAAAAAATGCAGGAGCTACATACCAACGCCTAGTTAATAAAATGTTCGAGCAACAGATAGGTAAATCAATGGAAGTTTACATTGACGACATGTTAGTTAAATCCCTGCGTGCAGAGGACCATTTGACTCATTTGCAGGCAACGTTCGAGATTTTGAGAAAATACAGTATGAAACTCAACCCCGAGAAATGTGCTTTCGGAGTCGGCTCGGGCAAGTTCCTGGGTTTCATGGCGTCAAACACGGGGATCGAGATCAACCCCGACAAAATTAAATCCATCAAAAACATCACTGTCGTGGCAGTGTAAAAGCCATACAATGGCTAACCGGACGGATAGCTGCTTTGGGCCGATTCATCTCGAGGTCGTCAGATCGGAGTCACAAGTTCTTCTCCTTACTCAAAATGAAAAATGATTTCGAATGGACCCCGAAATGCCAACAAGTGTTGGAGGAATTAAAGCGGTACTTATCGAGCCCACCTCTGCTCCATACCCCGAAGGCGGATGAGAAGCTATAATTATACTTGGTTGTGTCTGAAGTAGCGGTAAGTGGCGTACTAGTTCGAGAAGAGCAAGGTACGCAATTTCCTATTTGTTATGTAAGTCGAACCTTAGGAGATGCTGAAACTAGGTATCCGCACTTAGATAAGTAAGCACTTGCATTAGTAAGAACATCTAGAAAATTGAAGCCATATTCCAATGTCACCCCATATGTGTGTTAACTACTTATCCCCTCCGAAATGTTTTATACAAGCCTGAGTTTTCGGGATGATTGGCCAAATGGGCCATCGAACTTGGCGGATACGATATCGAATATCAACCCTGAACGGCTATCAAGTCTCAAATTTTAGCAGACTTCGTGGCTGATTTTACACCAACCCTGGTACTCGAATGAAAAAGGAACTTCTACTAAAGTCGAGTACATCATCGGGAGTATGGACTCTCTTCACAGATGGTGCCTCGAATGTGAAAGGGTCTGGGCTTGGCATCGTTTTGAAGCCACCCACAGGTAACACTATCAGAAAATCCATTAAACTTCCTTATTGACTAACAATGAGGCCCAGTACGAGGCCATGATTGCAGGTCTTGAATTAGCTAAAAGCCTGGGAGCGGAGGTCATCGAGGCCAAGTGTGACTCTCTGTTGGAAGTGAACCAAGTGAACAAAAGCTTTGAAGTTCGGGAAGATAGAATGCAAAGGTATTTGGACAAGTTACAGGTGACACTGCACCGCTTCAAGGAATGGACCCTAGATCATATGCCTCGAGAACAAAACAACGAGGCCGACGCACTTGCGAACTTGGGGTCGTCAGTCGAAGAAGATGACATTGTCCCGGGGATTGTTGTCTAGTTATCGAGATCTGTGGTCGAAAAGGATCACGCTGAGATAAACTCCGCAAGCTTGACTTGGGATTGGAGGAATAAATATGTTGAATATTTAAAGCACGGAAAGCTCCCTTCATACCCTAAAGAGTCGAGAGCCCTACGAACTAAAGCAGCTCGATTCACATTAGATGAAGATATAACGTTGTACATGAGAAATATTGATGGACCATTGGCGGTATGCTTAGGGCCGGGGGACACCGATTATGTTCTGCGAGAAATCCACGAAGGTACTTGTGGGAACCACTCCGGCTCTAACTCTTTGATTCACAAAATTATTATAGCAGGGTACTACAGGGATAGCATGGAAAAGACACTAAGGAGTTTGTTCGAAAATGCGATAAATGTCAAAGGTTCGCACAATGATCCATCAGCCCGGAGAGCAACCCCATTCAGTCCTATCCCCGTGGCCATTCATGAAATGGGGGATGGACATCGTCGGCCCTCTGCCAACGACACCAGGTAAAGCTAAATTGTGACTGGCTAATTTTCTAAATGGGTGGAAGCACAGGCCTTCGAGAAGGTAATAGAAAAAGAGGTCATATACCTCATATGGGATCACATCGTGTGTCGGTTCGGGATACCCGCCGAAATCGTATGTGACAACGGGAAGCAATTCATCAGTAGCAAGATAACAAAGTTCCTCGAGGAACATAAAATAAAAAGGATCTTATCGACACCATATCATCCAAGCACAAACGAACAGGCCGAATCCACAAACAAGACTATTATCCAAAACTTGAAGAAAAGGTTGGGTGACGCTAAGGGGAAATGGAGAGAGGTTTTGCCCGAGGTCCTTTGGGAATACCGAACGACACCAAAGTCCAGCATGGGGCAACTCCATTCTCCTTAGTATATAGCTTCGAGGCCTTAATCCCAGTAGATGTCGGAGAACCTAGCACCAGATTTCGTCATGCAATAGAGGAATCAAATAACGAGGCTATGAACACTAACTTTGAGTTATTGGATGAAAAACGAGAAGCTACGCTTGTTCGAATGGCCGTACAAAAGCAAAGAATCGAGAGGTATTATATTAGAAGGGCCAACCTTCGCCACTTCAGAATTGGGGACTTAGTTCTAAGGAAAGTCACCTAAAATACTCGAGACCCAAACGAAGGGAAACTAGGCCCGAATTGGGAAGGTCCATATCAAGTTATTGGTATCATCATAAAGGGATATTACAAACTCGGCACGATGGAGGGCAAACAATTGCCAAACAACTGGAATGTGTCATTGCGCAGACGATATTATTGCTAAGGTATGACTCTCTCCTCTTTTCATTCGTATTTGAGACTAACTCATTGTAGATGTTCGATCGAAGACGTCGATGGAACCCTTCTACACGAAGACCTTAGGTTTTAAAGCACGCGTTGCACTCTTTTTTCCTTAGATCGGGTTTTATAAAATGGGTTTTTCCGGTGAGGTTTTTAACGAGGCAACAACTACGTGCTACCTAAGGAGAATTCAATAGTATCTAAGGCTTCTTTTCAATCAACCTTGAATATTGGGGGGCATCACCCTCAGAGTCTATATTTTCGAGAAAAATACTTCACGCCAAAGAGGGCCTCGATAGGAAAACTTTGTAATGGGCCAAACAGTCAGAGGAACCGTGTTCGTATAGAATATCCAAGCCCCAATAGGTAAAACATGTACATTCTTTCTATATTAAACATTTTGTGTCTCGAAGAAATTACTACTATACGAGCTCCATACTTGTGATTCTCTGTGAGAAACGGCTCAAGGGCCAAAGCACAAATACACCGCGGCTACTCGGGGACTGTTATCTACAATCAGCACATCCGAGTTATCTAAACTCGAATTCGTAAGACGTCAAAGAGCCATCCCTCGACGTAAAGGACAAGGCTATCACATTCGGGGACTAACATTTCGAACAAATTCGAAATGATATCGGGAAATAAGTCCAAGAGACATGCTCGAAGGCTACGACTATATTAAAGACTACGGTCATATAAAGAGGTTATGGCCGAAATAATACTTCTCGGAGACGTCCGACTTCCGCCATAAACTAAAGGCTTTCAAATACTTTGAAAAAACGGTTAAGTAAAGGCTACCCTCGACAAAACAATCAGGGGGCTTCGATAAAATAGGCCCTTAAGAAACCTCAAGAGGTATCAAATTATTTACATACAAACTCGTGCTAAGGCACTAAAAACAAAAGGGTTCCGATCAACGCTAAACCCTCAAAAAACCCAATGGGTAAAAGATGCATGCCAAGGCATAAACGTAAAAAAAAAATATTTAAACCGAAAATGGGAAGTAATAGCCGTCTCTCAGAGGCCATAAAGGCCCAACCTAAAAGAGCCTAAGGGCCGATAAACTTAGGGTTCGAGACCTTGTTCTCACCCCATTCGAACCCAAGGGTTCGATTATCCCGAGCCCGAATAAATATTTTGATTATATTTCGATTATGTCTCGGAGACTTGCCAACAAAAAGGGTCTATGCCCCAAAGGTTCGAACCTTATTCGAGCTCGACCACGATAACTTCAAAGAAAATCGTCCGAGATAGAATCTCTAATACACCATTCAAAGAATGAAATTATTGAGAAAAGTTTAAGGCAAAGAAATATTGAGAAGGCATTCAAGGAAGTTTCTTCTTTTATATACTCAAAAAAGAGATATGTACAAAATTCGACAAAAGGCTTGGCCTAAAAGAAAATACAAAAAGAAAAATTTCCTATCTATGACCCGAGACCGGTCTCCCCTTCGGGAGTAGTTTCCTCACTGGGATCAGCATCTTCTTCGGGTCCTTCCTCGTTATCGGACCCAGCTTGGTTGTCTTCACCATCGTCGTCATCGTCGGAGGAGACAAGGAATCTGGCATCGGCCTCCATCGGCCTTGCTCGAGTTATCTCTTCAGTAAGGTCGAAACCTCTAGCATGAATCTCTTCAAGGGTCTCCATCCGAGATTGGCACCTAGCCAAGTCATTGCTGCACTTTTCCTAGTCGAAAGCTTCCCTCAGCTCCGATTGAGAAGCCTCGGTATCTCTTAGGTACACAGCAATGGTTTTATCAACCGTGACATGCGTCCTCTCGGCCTCAGCCCTGGCTTCAGCGGCCTCCGCCTCATCCTTGGCAAGCTTAACTTCGAGCTCGGCGATCCTCTCGGCCTGGGCCAAACTACTCTCTTTGACACTCCTAAGCTGAGTCTCAACCGATGCTAGTTTAGTTAGTGCAACTTCCTTCCACGTAGAAAGGAGGTCCATCTTTTCCTTCCACTAGTTGCACTCAGCGCTAACCCGATCAACCTCGCCTCGAAGCTGCACCATCATCTCCACCTTTTACTGCAACTGAGATATCGAAGGGTTAACTTCTACAGTTTGGACGAGGAGACCATACTCTTTCAATGTGACTGTTACCTGCTTGTCTAGATCGGCCTCATACTCGCGAGCCTTGGCCAACTCTGCCCGAAGGTCTTTGACGAAATTAACTCGGACATAGGTAAAAGGGCGAAAAAGAAAAAAATTTCCTGGGGTTGAAATCAGTGCGGATTTTGGCTCTGCAATGCACCGCGCCCGCGCCCGCAGATGTGACCGCGGATTGGGCTGCGGATTTTGAGAGGATCTCTGCCCCACATCCGCGGCCGCGGATTCGACCGCGGATGGGGGGCGCCGTTCAAGTTCAGTTTCTTTTTAATTTCTTTTCTTTTTCTCTACTTATTTATCCTAATACCCAACCACCTCCCCCACTTCTTCTTTTTTCTTTCCCATTTAACAACTCCTAAACCCTTCCCCCTTCCCCCAAAACAAAACACACCCCTTTTCCCCTTCTTCTCCCCCAATTTCTCAAATCAAAAAAATCTTCTTCTCCTTCCCCCTCTTCTCTACTCAACAACTCCCCAATCTCCATCCCTCACAAGATCATCAAGTAAGTAACATACTTCTACTTATTTTTTTTAGTTTTTTTATTTTTATATTTTTTCCCATTCTTTTCCTTCTCTATTGTATGTGTAGGATAGTAGAAGTATGGTTACTCTTGTCTTTGTTTTGGATTGTTAGTATACATGTTGGCATGTGAGGATAATAGATTTGGTTGGGTTTGGGAAGACATTGTTGAGTTTGTGAAGAATAGGAGTTTAATTGGGTCTTTGTGTAAATTGGGGGAATGTGCACATTAAGTGTTTGTTGAATTACCACAATGAGTTTTGAATGTAAATTATGACCAATTGTGCGAGTGAAGTCTGAGTAACCGCCATTGATTCACAAATTCCGCTGATTACTGATAGTGGTGTTTGTTGTGTAGGTACCATGATACCTTCAAAGAAGAGACGAACTACCGGTGCCTCATCAAATGGTCATGGAGGATCGTCCCGAGCACGGGCCGCGGCCAGTGCACCTCAGTTTGATACAAAGCTTGTCTCCAGAGCCGCCCAAGACCATTTCAGTTTGAAGGCTACTAGAAAGCCTATACCAGAAAGGGGTATTGATAGGGTGTCCCTCCAGGATGAGTGCCCTAATATGTACCGGGAGTTGATCAGGCGCATGCTAGACATTTTCTTCGAAGAGCCGAAAGAGGGCAACTTAATGATTGTCCGGGAGTTCTATGCCAGCTGCTCCGAACATGAGGATCACATATGCACTATGCGACAGAAGAAGGTGGATGCCTCGATAGAATCCATCAGGAGAGTGTATCGATTTCTTGTATTCAATGGGTACGATGATTACTATGATACTTGCAGGCGAGAACCAATCACATGGCACATGTTTTTCAAAACTATCTATGTACCAGACAAAGAGGTAGTGTGGGTTGTGCCGGAATCGAAGTTGCACTCCGTCTCACTTACCTTTGGAGGAAAGTGTTGGTTGTACATTATCAATAGTCGCCTGCTGCCGTTCCACAACACAACTGAGGTAAATGGTCCGAGAGCTGCCTTGATCTGGTGCTTCGTAAATGACCATGATTTTGATGTGGCCAAGGTTATTCAGTCTGAGATGTTCATCCGTTCACCACTAAAGAGGTATGGGTTCTTCTTCCCCTCTCTGGTCACTAGATTGTGCCGGGAAGCAAGGGTGCCAGAGAACCCAAATGTGGATGGCAAGGTGAAGAAAGAAGTAAAGTTCTGGGCAAATAAAGTGACCATTGGGAAGGATATGGTTGTACCCGGTGCTGCTCATAATGATGATTTTGATGCATCGGATGAGGGCGATGAAGGGCATGATAAGGTTGGGCCTGCCTCAATCCCACATGAACATGTTGCAGAGGCGGAAGGAACATCTGCGGTCCGACGGACGCGGATGACAGCCTTAGAACAGAACATGGCAGGGTTGCGCACCTCTGTCACATAATTGGGGACTCGAGTTGATGCCTTGGCCACCCAAAATGCAAAATCGGAGAAGAAAATAATGG
>MDKI01126233.1:0-12912 GCA_005239505.1 Nicotiana paniculata
AGGACCATCAGTGACTATGTCCCAGAGTTCATAGTCTTCTCCAATCAGGTGGTCCTTCATCCCATTTTTCCACCAAGAGTAATACTGGCCATTGAAGAGTGGTGGCCTTGCAATTGATTGACCCTCCTAGTTTCCAGGTGGTGCACTCATCTTAATCTTCTCCAAGGTGTTAGCCTTTCAAGGATAACCTTCTCTGATACCAATTGATTTTTTAGACGTCAATACCACACAAGAAGATAGGTTAATTTGTGTGGTACCCAATTTTCGAGTGCTGTCCCTCTAGAAGAACCTGGTTCTTCTTGGTGTTCCAACTTCTACTGTTGCGGAATAATAAAAGCAGTAAAGTAAAAACACAGAGATTTTTATGTGGAAAACACCTGGCTCAAAAGGTAAAAAAACCATGATCTACTCCTCAGTAGGATTTGCTCAAACTCTTCACTAAAACTCTGAGCCAAACGAACTTACAAAATAAACTCTTTTGTATTCCTTGGACTAACTCTATTCCCTTCGTAGTAACTAGCCTCTTGCTAATTTCTACAAGTTTCAAGTTAACGCTAACTTGAACAATGCGTACCTATTACAATTGCTTCAATGAAAGTTGAAAAGATACAATATTAAATCTCCTACTACAACCAACTAGACTCAATGACAAACAGATGGAACTGGTTCTTCTAGCTGGTTTGTAGCCCTTGTATCGCACAGTAATTTTGCTTGCAAAATATCTGGGAATTTTGCTTTCAGATCTTGATTCACTTCTGCACTTGTGCGTTCTTAATTCAAGCAAGAATACTTCAATTATTTATAAATTCAGTTGTTGATTTTGTCGTTAAGTTCTGGTACAACTCTACCTGGGAGACGAGTTCGTATTAAACTCAACTTCCTTCCTTCGTTACTGTCCTTGCTGAATTCAAATTCTATTCCCTTATCAATTTGCAACCTTTTCGCATTAGGGGCATTCTCCTTGTTCATTGATACTTCACACTCACATTCATCTCCTATGCATATAAGGTTTGTGTGCCCCAACGCGTCAGGTCAAGTATGTATGCTCTGATGGACCAGGTTCAACTAGTCAGACATTTGTCAATCTTCAAAATTATGCAATGACTTAGGTCAACACTGGGACTATACCGTAGAAGAGAGAAGGAAAGGAAAAGGGAAAGTAGAAGAAACTGGTGCAGCATAGGGTATGACTAGAACTGGTAGGGTTTACACGCCTGAGTATTTGGGGGGAACAAGTAAAGAAGCCGCTTCCAAACAGCCTATCATTGAAACCAACCCGGATGATCTTTGGAAAAAGGTGCAAGTGAGAGAGTACTCTGTGGTTGACCATCTGAATGAAACCCCTGCTCAGATATCCATTCTATCACTACTGCAGAATTCTGAAGCACATAGGAACACATTGATGAAGGTATTGAACGAGGCTTATGTACCCAGCAACATTACCAATGGGGAGATGGTTAACATGGTAGGACAAGTATAGGAAAGCCATAAGATCAATTTACATGAAGATGAATTTCCGCCGGAAGGGTTAAGTCTCAACAGGGCGTTGCATATCACAGTTCAGTGCGAAGACAAATTTATTGCCAGGGTCTTGATAGATGGAGGTTCAAGTCTCAACATCTTTCCATTGACCACTTTGAAGAGATTAGGAAAAGGTTTGCATGATATACGAGCAGGAACTATGAACGTAAAAGCATTCGATAGGTCTCAAAGAGCCATGATTGGGGAGACCAACCTCTGTTTGCCGATGGGCCCAACTTGATTTGATGTTGAATTTCAAGTGCTAGGCAGATCTTCCTCATACAATCTGTTGGGACGACCTTGGATACACGCTGCTGGGGTCGTAGACTCTACTCTCCATCAGGCTGTGAAGTTTGAATGGAACCATCAATAAGTGATCATCCATGGAGACGGGAGTAACCCTATCTACATCAACCAGACTATTTCGGTTGTGAAAAATAGGAGGAAGTTGGGTGGAGAAACTTACCATCGCATTGAGCGTGTTAACGCAATCGAGAAGGATAAATGGTGGAGTAACAAAATAGAGAGCATATTGTCATGGGAAGGATATGAACTGGTAAAGTGATCAGAAAGAATCTCTAGGGAATTTCCAAACCAATACAGTTAAAACGTCACGACATGACCTTTGGACTTGGATATCAGTATACCTGGCATGAATATCAAAATTGGTCGCCACCATGGCACGGTCCTTATTACCCTCTTGAGAAATCGATACCATATTTGAGCCAATCCTTTCATCAGGCCGATATGATGTGGGAATCTGAAGAAGATGAAACGCTAGCTGGTTTAAGGAATCTATTGTTGGAATATGAAGACATGGACTGCAGTGTAATAGTTGAGGAGGAGGAGGAGGAGGAAGAAGGCCTCGTCATCCAGACAATGGAGAAGGGAGTTGTTCTTAGGAACTGGACTTCCACACCATCAAGGGCTCGCCGAGTCCCGGGGTAGCCTGGCTGCTAGTGTCATTTATTTTGAAAACAATTCTTACAAGCATTTTTAAAACAGTTTCAGTATTTTGTTTTGAAACATTTGTTTGAATCATTAAAATAGTTTTTTGTTTGACATCTTGATAATTATCAATGGTTTGCTATTTTATTATTTATTACTATCCTCTACTTTTTTTTCTCTACAATATTACTATTTCTTATCTTGATGAACCAACAATTGTGACATGTAATGAGATAAGGATAGTGACTCAGAGGAAATAGAAGAAGAGGATATAATACCTGAGGAAATTATCAGAGAAGTTGAAGATTTTGAGAACAAGCCTAAGTACAACCTAGAAGAAATTGAGATAGTCAATTTGGGAGATTCCGAAACAGTCAAAGAAACTCTCATAAGCATTTACCTGTCACCATCAGAGAAAGAGGAATACAACCATTTCCTGAAAGAATATGAGGACATTTTTGCATGGGCTTATGATGATATGACTGGTTTGAGCATATCTATAGTGGCTCATAAACTACCTACCAACTCAATGTGTCCACCAGTAAAGCAGAAGCTCAGAAAATTCAAGCAAATATGAGTTCGAAAATCAAAGAAGAAGTCACCAAGCAAATCAAAGATAAGGTTATCAGAGTGGTTGAATATCCAACCTGGTTGGCTAACATCGTGCCAGTCCCAAAGAAGGACGGGAAAGTCAGAGTATGCGTCGATTATCATGACCTAAATAGAGCAAGTCCTAAAGATGATTTCCCGTTAACCAGCATACACATACTGATCGACAGCTGCGCCAAGCATAAACTCCAATCCTTTGCAGATTGCTTTGCGGGATATCACCAGATGTGGATGGATGAAGAAGATGTCGAGAAAACAACTTTTGTTATGCCATGGGGGGTATACTTCTATAAAATGATGCCATTTGGTCTGAAGAATGTTGGGGCCACTATGAGAGCTATGAAAACTATTTTCCACGACATGATACATAAGGAGATAGAGGTATATATGGATGACTTCATTATCAAATCCAAGAAGGGCACTTATCACATAGCAGACTTGAGAAAATTCTTTGATCGGCTTTGGAGGTATAAGTTGAAATTGAATCCCGCAAAATGTGCCTTCGGGGTCCCCGCCGAAAAGTTGTTAGGATTAATCGTCAGCCTCCGAGGAATTGAGCTAGACCCGTCAAAGGTCAAAGCTATTCAGGATTTGCCACTTCCAAAGAACAAGAAAGACATGGTGAGTTTCTTGGGATGTCTCAATTATATCAGCCTCTTCATAGCACAATCGACTGTGATATGTGAGCCGATTTTCAAAATTTTAAAGAAGGACGCATCAATCAGTTGGACTGAAGACTACTAGAAAGCCTTTGACAAAATCAAGGAATATTTGTCCACACCACCAGTCCTGGTCCCGCCAGAACCTGGTAGACCACTGCTACTCTATCTCTCCATACTAGATGGGGTTTTCGATTGTGTCTTGGGACAACACGAAGAGACGGGGAGGAAATAACATGCCATATACTACCTAAGTAAGAAGTTCACACCCTACGAAGCACAATATTCTTTGCTGGAATGCACTTGTTGTGCTCTGACATGGATAGCTCAGAAATTAAGGCACTATTTTTGTACCTATACCACATATCTCATATCAAGGATGGATCCTATGAAGTACATCTTCCAGAAACCCATACCTACAGGGAAGCTGGGGAAACGACAGATATTGTTGAGTGAATTCGACATCGTCTATGTGACTCAGAAGGCGGTTAAGGGACAAGCATTAGCGGATTATCTTGCAGAAAATCTTGTAGGAGGAGAATACGAACCACAGAAAACGTATTTTCCCGATGAAGAAGTATCATTTGTGGGAGAAGATATCACCGAAACTTACGACGGTTGGAGAATGTTCTTCGACGGGGCCATAAATTTCAGAGGAATGGGTGTTAGAGCCATTTTGGTGTCAGAGGCAGGCCAACATTATCCGATATCCGCGAAGCTCAAATTTCCGTGCACCAACAATATGGCAGAATATGAGGCTTGCATCTTGGGGATTAATTTGGCCATTGATATGAATATCCAGGAATTGTTGGTAATTGGTGATTTAGATCTTCTGATACATCAGGTTCTAGGAGAGTGGGCTACAAAGAATACAAAAATATTACCATATCTATATCATGTGCAAGAGTTGATGAAGAGGTTCACGAAGATAGAATTCAAACATGTCCCGAGAATCCAGAATGAGTTCGCAGATGCACTGGACACTTTGTCCTCCATGATACAACACCCGGATAAGAATTTCATCGACCCTATTCCAGTAAGGATTCACAACCAGCCAGCTTATTGCACTCATGTTGAAGAAAAAACATATGGGAATCCGTGGTTCCATGATATCAAGGAATACTTGGCAAAAGGAGAGTACCCGGAGCATGCAAATCATACTAAAAAATGCACGCTCTGAAGATTGTCCAACCATTTCTTCCAAAGTGGAGGAATTTTGTACATGAGAACTCCAGATTTAGGATTATTATGGTGTATTGACGCCAAGGAGGCTTCCAAATTGCTCGAAGAAGTACATTCTGAAACTTGCGTACCACACATGAATGCTTTTGTTTTAGCCAAGAAGATACTGAGGGCAGGTTATTTTTGGATGACTATGGAAACAGACTGCATCAGGTACATCCAGAAATGTCATCTGTGCCAAATACACGCAGATATGATACAGGTGCCGCCAAATAAACTCAATGCAATGAGTGCACCTTGGCCTTTTTGCCTCTTGGGGAATGGATGTCATCGGACCAATCGAGCTTGCCGCTTAAAATGGGCACATGTTCATTTTAGTGGCCATAGACTACTTCACAAAATGGGTTGAAGCTGCATCTTACAAAGCTGTAACCAAGAAAGTCATCGCAGATTTTGTCAGAGATCATATTGTTTGCCGATTCGAGGTGCCAGAATCCATCATCACCGACAACGCCTCCAATCTCAATAGTGACATAATGAAATCTATGTGCGAAACCTTCAAAATAAAGAATAAGAATTCCACAGCATACCGACCTCAAATGATGGAGCCGTGGAGGGCGCCAATAAGAATATCAAGAAAATATTGAGAAAGATGGTAGAAAATCACAAGCAGTGGCACGAGAAATTGCCATTTGCCTTATTGGGATATTGTACCACAGTTCACACATCGACCAGGGAAACTCCTTATTTTCTAGTCTACTGTACTGAAGCTGTCATTCCCGTCGAGGTCGAAATTCCTTCCTTAAGAATTATACAAGAAGCTGAACTTAGTGATGCAGAATGGATAAGAAGTCGCTACGAGCAATTAGCTCTCATTGATGGGAAAATAATGAATGCAGTGTGTCATGGTCAACTTTATCAGAACAGAATGTCCAGAGCTTTCAACAAAAGGGTCAGACCTAGACAGTTCGCACCGGGACAGCTGGTGCTAAAGCGGATCTTCCCGCATCCGGATGAAGCCAAAGGGAAATTTTCACCCAATTGGCAAGGGCCCTACATGGTTCACAGAGTACTAACAGGAGGAGCGCTCATACTTGAAGAAATGGACGGAGAAATTTGGCCAAACCTATTAACTCAGACGCAGTCAAAAAATATTATGCTTAGAATATTTGCATTTCTTCATCTGATGTAATTGAACTACGCTTGAACTGATTTCCATTTAAGAGGGGATACGTAGGCAACACTATGGTTCGGTCATAATTTAATGAAATTTTCATTTTCCCCACAATCAGAAACTGGGGCAGAATTTTAAGGAGGACTCTCAAAATTCTGGAGCAAGTCCAGCCGATGTCATCATATGCAGAACGGTCAGAGAATCGCCTAAGTAAACTGGGGCAGAATTTTGAGGAGGACTCTAATGCAAGGAAGTCACAATATCTCTAAAAGCGTCACAGTCACCGGTTCATCCAATTTACTTGATATTTCATACTACCGTGTTTTAAATAACCAAATTCATCATACGCACACATATTTTTCGAAAACTTTATTTTTATGAAACATCCAGATGCTACCCATGGTAACTCCAGCAGGATTTTGATACAGAGCAAAGAAAAGCAAGCATGCGGAGACACGAACCAACCTTCCCCGTAAAACTCACAATTTTCCTTTGGTTGCAGGAACAAGAAATATTCACAAATTCATGCACACCTCATAATCACTATCTTGATAACGACAAAGCTTCCAAGCGCAAACATATCTCCAGCTAAGAAATATTCTGCTATCACTTATTATCTTCTCATTGCATGAGACTAAGCATTGTCTCCATCCTTGCATGAGGCTAAGCCCTGCCTCCTTAATTGCATAAGGCTAAGCACTGCCTTCCCCTACATGAGACTTAGAATTGTCTCCATTTTGCATGAGGTTAAGCCCTGCCTCCTTAATTTCATAAAGCTAAGCACTGCCTTCCCCTACATGAGACTAAGCATTGTCTCCATTTTGCATGAGGCTAAGCCCTGCCTCCTTAATTGCATAAGGCTAAGAAATGCCTTCCCCTGCATGAGACTAAGCATTGTCTCTATTTTGAATGAGGATAAGAACTTCCTCCTTAATTGTATAAGGCTAAGCACTACCTTCTCCTGCATGAGACTAAGCACTGTCGCCATTTTTCATGAGGCTAAGCCCTGCCTCCTTAATTGCATAAGGCTAAGCATTGTCTTCCCCTGCATGAGACTAAGCATTGTCTCCATTTTGCATGACGGTAAGCCTTGAATCCTTAATTGCATAAGGCTAAACACTGCCTTCCTTTGCATGAGACTAAGTACTATCTCCATTTTTCATGAGGCTAAGCCCTGCCTCCTTAATTGCATAAGGCTAAGCACTGCCTTCTCCTGCATGAGACTAAGCATTGTCTCCATTTTGTATGAGGCTAAGCCATGCCTCCTTAATTGAATAAGGCTAAGCATGGCCTTCCCCTGCATGAGACTAAGCATTGTCTCCATCCTTGCATGAGGCTAAGCCCTGCCTCCGCAATTGCATGAGGCTAAGCATTATCTCTCCTTGCATAACCCCAAATACTATGCTACTTGAAATCTAGCACTATTTTCTACTTTTCTCGGGTCTAAGCTGTGGCCTCGATCTTACACAAGACTAAGCTCTGTCTTATTTCACTTCGCATAACCAAGCATCATGTCTTTGCAATTCATGGGCTGAAATATCGCCATTTTGTCCGAAGGCGACGTAGTCCGAAGGCATCATCCTCATAGCCGGAAGACACCATGCCATGGCCTGAGGATCTCTCAATATTGCACATTATTATTCAAATGCGTCATGGTTCAGAGGCATCATTTTCACGGCCTAAGAACATCATTTCATGGCTTGCAAATCCCTTATCACGCAGTTCTTGGTCCAGGACATCATCCCCATCGTCCAAAGACAGCTTTCATGGTCCAAAGGGAATTCGCATCATGTTTACATTCTCGCAATAATCCATATACTTGCATGCATTGTGTTTTAAGTTTTGCATGTAATTCAGGAAGTAACCGTTCTCCAGTGGGAGCAATCTTCACTCTGGTTTCCGTTCAACGTTCATATCCTGCAATTATTTCAAACGTAACTGACCACCATCCGTTACCCATTCCCACCTGATACATTCAAATATCCATAACCATTCCAAGTTATATCCATTCACAATTCCGATATCGCTTTATCTAGAAGAACCTGTCCATTCCTACAACAACTCAATCAGTTTATTCCACCGTTGGATCCAGAACTGCACACAACCCGATTCCCGTAAAACCAGGGATATGTAGGCAACTCAAAAACCAGAGTTCGACTTATATTTTTCCAAATCATCCCATTCGTCAAAATCAGTCATCATTTCTTTACCCGACAACTCTTTCATCATTCCCGAGTAAAGAGGGGAAGCTGTTGATACCCAATTTTTCCTCATATTTTAAATATCTATATATATACTTTCAAAATAGTATATATGTATCATAATTCAGTTTATAAGCATATACAAGTATCTTTCATAATTTTCCATAACTTTTAAAGGCTTTAAAATAATTTATTTATGCATTTTTATTATATAAATATCCAGTAATTATCCTTAAAATTATTTTTATGATGATTTAATCATCTTAATTTATCATTTACACCAAAATTATATTTTAAATATTTTTCAGTGTATTTTTATAATTACATTTGCATTTTAGGGCCTATCGCATATTTTTGCAATAATATCCCATATTAATGTACAATTATATTATTTATGCAGAAAATAAATTTTTATATTATTGTATTGCTAAGTAATTATTTTAATTATTTTAGTGCACAAATGATATTTTTTCTATTTATCAATTACTTTTATAAATTATTTATTATTAAATATTGGGTATTTAAAAACTAGCCTAAAAAACCTATCCATTTTCGGACCAATTGCTGGCCCAAATCTAACACCCTAGCCCAAATAACCCCCAACCCAAACCAATTAACCCAACCCCAAAACCCGGTCGCAACCCGTTTAACCACCCGACCCAAGACCCCTTTTAAATCGTGGTTGTTGATCTCTGAGATCAACGACCCACATTACACCCTCCTTTTAGTTACCACCCAAACCCCTTAACCCTAATCACTTCCTACCATCCACCACCCTCAAATCCCACCTCCCTTCTCCCTCCTAAGAACCCTAGCCGCCGCTTCCCCTAAAATCTCTCCTAATCCCACACGATATGGGATTCTATGGATATCCTATGCCATATATGGCCTCTCTTTGGTATTGGATCCTTTTCTATACTGCTTTCCTAAACATGGCAAGTAGATCTCATAAGAATCGAACCAAAATCGGTTCAAATCCTTGACTTTTCTGATTATTCTGTCTATATTCATCATGTGCCCTATTGTAAGTACGGATATTTCCATATCTTCTGTTGCCCTATTCAGATCCCTTTTAATCGAACCAAAATAGGTTCGATCCTTTGATTGTAGGTATTATTATGTCCATATTCACTTGATATTCTACTATGGCCTGTTTTTATTTTATTTCTGTCAATATTTGTCTTACCCTAAAATAGGGTTTTCAGATTTTTCTTAATTAGTTCGTCTCTGATTTTAGTACTATTTGTGTCTCTATTCATCTTGTGCGACTTTGTTTTTGAATATTTAGTTAATATTTGTTTCTTCCTAAAATTAGGGTTTACCGGATTACTCTCCTAATTTGATTTTTAATTGATTTATGTGTTTCTTTCCTTTTACGGTGATAGTTTATATTTCCTTATTTATGTGCTTGTTCTACTGCTATACAAACTGACCCCCTTCCCTTTTGTGGACGGAACTTTGGAATCACTATTTTTTCCCACTAAAAACTGAAGTTTTCCTACTCTATATTTGTTCATTATTCTATTCTGTTTGGATCTTGGCCGGCTGAAAGCGAAGGCCACCAGATTTCTACTCTTCTTGACCTCTCTTGGGTGTAAGCATCGCCTGGGTTCTCGAAACCCTTGGAACTTGACACATTCAGGATTCTGAGTCCCTTACTGCAATCTTTCCTTGTTTATTGAATAATCAATGGTTAGTTTCTAAACTTTTGTAATGTTTACTCTGTTATGTTAAGCATGTTCTCTAAAACTGCATGATCTAATGCATCTCTTTGACTATTTTCTGCCTAATTCTGCTTACTAGCTTAATGATGTTCTGCACTTAGCCTAATTAATTTAGACACAATGAAGCATGCTTAGTTTAACTTATGATGACTGGAATGATCTGTTTGACTATATGGTTTTATCCATGTCCGCTGCCTAATTCTGAACTTCTAACGACCAACTAGTATTATTAGTATGCCCTAACTTGCTTAATACACCTTTAATATGAATGTTATATGCTCCTATGACTATGTTTATCACCCTATGAACTTCTGCTATGTCCAACCTATACCCTTAATGACTTGTCATCTTTTGAAACTAATCTCCTTTGATTAATACCCTCCATGATACATAATCATGTTTGTGTAATACTGTTTAAACCTAGGTTAGCATGATCTGACCCTTTTAGTCCTAATGCAACTGCATTGTTTGGTTTCGATAGCCTAATACCATTGCATGTTAACTTGCCATCCCATGCTCCTTGTTCCTTGTCATAGGCCACCCTTTCCAGTTGGTTAAATTGTTTTTCTTTGGAGTTTATTATGTGAATATCTTACAAGCTAGCAAATGCTTTCAAAACCTATTCCCCTACTACTATTTTTTATTGGTTGTTTCTTGTTTAATTCTGGGGCTGGCTGAAAGCCAAGGCCCTTCTCTAAGTCTCCTCTATCAACCTCCCTAGTGTGAGCACTTCCCTGGGTTCTTGAAGCCCTTGGGAACTCTGACACACTAGGGTCTAGGTTCCTCTGCCACTTTTCCATAATTGCTCAAACTCTGCCTCTCTTCTCACCTACTGGATAAACCTATTGATTGGTGTAAATGGTTATACTTCTGGAACTTCTGTTCAAACTCTAGTTGCTGGATGTGGTCTATTCTGTGTAAAATGGAGATTGGTTCTGGGATTTTGTGAAACTGTATGGACATGAGAATAAAGTCCTGGCCAGACTGGGTATACTTTGGGCATGCTGTAGGCTTACTATAGCTATCTTTTACTCTGCAAATTCATTCCATTCATTGGGTCTGTAATAACAATTGGCGTGTTAGTACAAATTTGGAAAGTGGGTTTATTTTAACATTTGTATGAAAGGGCTAGAAATCCTGCCTATAGGTGTTTACTTTGCTCAAATATGTTCTGTTATTGTGTGTGTTAGATAACCTGCCTGTAGGTGTTTACCTTGCTCAAATATGTTATGCTATCGTATGTGTTAGATAACCTTCCTATATGTGTTTACCTTGCTCAAATATGTTCTCCTGATGTGTGTGTTAGATAACCTGCCTATAGGTGTTCAATCCGTCTAACCTATTCTGCTTCTACATGTTAGATACCATGCCAATAGGAAATAAAGTGACTAATGTTCAATTTGCATTACAACATATTCGTTAGACATTATGATCATAGGGTCATGTTAATTTATGTTCTACAAATCTGGATTTTAGAAATCATGCCTATTTGGTTTTAATCGGTTGATATGCGCTTGTCATAGTAGCTCACTTAGTAGACATGCCTATAGGAACTAAAACTAGTTTCAATCATCAAAGATAGAAATTATGTCTATAGGGTAATCTCCACCTGCGTTTAAGTGCTAAAATTGGGCTTTAAAAAATTGGTTCGCTACCACCATTAGAAAGCATGCCTATAGGATCAAACTGAGTAATTCTGAATATCTCTCGTGTTTATCATTTCCAAATACTGCGAAATCACCTAGATAGTATGTCTATAGGTTTTAACCACTTATAACTTAAAATTAGTAATCAAATATGCAGTCACTTAGAAATTGTGCTTTGCATAACTGCCTGCATGATCAAAATCCAGAATCACATAGAAATCATGTCTATAGGGCCTAACGACTTTAATTGTTGAAACTGTCAAACGCCAATTTGTTAGCGTGCATTTGTTGCCTAAGTGGAGGCTAACTTGAGCCCTTATTTTCTTTTACATGAAATTCCAACTTATTTTGTATGTCGCCTAGTTTTATCATTTTTGAGCAACCTAAGTTAAGTCTAGAACCATCCAAAATAGTGGTCCAAACGCCTCCTGGACCGTAGGCATGGAACGAGTAGTGCACGCATAAGGTACGACTTAGAATCAATTAGTGCGCATTAGGTAACAACTTAAAGATAGTAATCAGGTATCATGAGATGATAGTCTGTACGAGCTGAATAATACGAGTAACGTCCAGTATCGAGGGAGTTACGAATATTTATGTTGCACGGGTTGATCATTTAGGCCGAAAAACTTAGGACCCCCCATCTTGTCTTAAAATCAATTATTTTGTTTATTTGCCCAACAACTTGTCTTTTCTCTTTATTTGAACTAATTCATATAATTCGAGTTCGGCCGGGACCCACAGTTGTGGACCTCGAGGAATGCCTAACACCTTCTCCTCGAGGTAATTTGATCCCTTACCCGATCTTTGGTGGCGCAAACTGGTTAAACCAGAGTTATTTGCAAATAGGTGCCCTAATGCACCTCAAACCCGTGGCGACTCTCTCTTTTAACACTCTTCCTTAAAAAGAGTTGTCACGTGCCGAAACCCAATTTAGCGTGAAAAATGGGTGCGTCACCCACGGGAGTAACCCACACTTCTAAGCAACCGAGCAATTCCTACTCCACACACACTATATCCTTCATAACTAACCACTCAATCATTCCTTGACTCCCATATACCCATAGAGTGAAATAAAACTTGTATCCAGAAATTCCCTTACTCGAGTCATCCTCACTCTCAACCCCTGCAGTCATAACTGATTCAAAATTATACCTCAAATCGAAACCATTATAACTATTACGTGACGCCTTCCTGAGGTTCTTTGGAAGGGCGACGTAAGGCTAAGCAACCGATGTCAAGGAGGTT
>ML323915.1:0-14421 GCA_005239505.1 Nicotiana paniculata
GCACTTATAAAACCAGGTGGTGTTCATGGATGAAACGAACACAACAATGAGAACCAAAAGACGATTAAGGGTTGGTTGTGTGACATATGTTTGTCTAGGTATACACTAAAATTCGACGGTTCAAAGATATCAAATCTACCGATTGACCGAGTATATCCGACATATGTTCACTACGGAAAGTTCAAAGGGAAACCTACTTATCCAGATGCAATTAATCCTTACTTGCAAATCACACAGCNTTGAAGAGGATGTATCCTCGCGCCGTCGTCGCTGCTCGCTCGGCTCGGCTTCGGCTTCGAATTTGGATTTGGATTTGGATCGATAAGATAAGATTAATTTTGGACAAAGTTTATTTAATTAATTATTTAATAATTAAATTAAATGTCAGTTAGTTCATTAACGGAATTAACTGAAATCCAAAAATGTTGCCTTTGCTGAACGTTGTTTTCCTTCCTGAACAGACATTTTTTCCTGAACATACATCACACCTCTTCCAATAGTTGCCTATAAATTCTGAGTCATGGCTTCTTTTTCCAGACACTGAAAAAACACGAATTCCATTCTGAATACTGCATTCTACTTTGCAGTCTCTCTCTCTCTCAAATTCGTAAGTGTGATCTTGCTCCGTTCTTTGAGTTTGTTGGTATCCTGCAGTTGGTATTGCCACTGTTGCAGGAAGGTTATTCCGTTTCATCCTGGGAGGATTTAATCCATTACCTTGGCAACTTGTGAGGGGGTTAAAATTCCTTAAGGACAAACAAAGAAATTGTGGACTCGGAATATTTCTTATCGTTTATATATATTTTCTGTTTCTTCTAACAGTTCTTATGATTTTCTGAGTTTTAACACAGATGCGATAACACTGTTATGCTCACCAAAACTATTGTTTAGGAGATAAATGTCAGGGGAAATCTGAGGCCAAGTATGCAGAAAAAATTAAGGGAGTTAGAACTTCTACCCTAGTAAAGATAGGATTAGAAAACTACTAGCATAGGAGCAGGGTGGTTGGAGTCCAGAACTAAAAGTGTGGTTCTTTTGGACATAAGAGACCAAAATAGGTGAAACAAAAAAATTGGTAATCTTTCAATATATAACGCGGGGCGCTATACTTTAACGTCAATTTATCCGTTAAAATATAGCACGGTAAATAATCGCGCTGTATTCAGTGTTTGCATTTTAAAGCATAGTGCTTTAAAGAAATGTTTTTTACATCTATTTGCATTTTCGATGTATTTAAAGACCTGCTATGCGCCTCTCTCTCTCTCTCCCCATTGAGTTTTCTAATTTTCTTTTTCTTTTTTCTTTTTTCTTTTTTCTTTTCTGGTTTTTTAATTCATTTTTTTCCACTATGGCTACCCAATCTATTTTTTTTTAATTCATTTTTACCATGCCCCCACCTATGAGGAAATAATATTCCTTTTATTTCAAGTTGTATTGGAGATATTATTTTTTTAGTTTTCAAACCTTTTTATACGAGTTATCCCTCTTTTAAATTCAAATTTGAAAAATATAATTAACTTTGAAAGATTTGAATTTTAGAAATCTCACTCACAACATGTTCAAATTATAATCTAAAATGAGTTGCATCTTTCTATTTTTGAAATTACTTAAGCTTATATTCCATTTACTATCAATGACATACATTGTTGGACTTTTTTCTTAAAACATAAAATGAAAAGATACGTAAAACTCTTATTAATACCCATTTTAAATGATAGTTTCTGTATTTTGAAGATACTTGGCTTATATAAAAATTTAAATTCTTAAACATCATAATCCAATAGAATAATTTCGCGTAAAATGTGTAGGTGGAAGTACTACCTTAGACTTAAAAGAGGCATTTTTGTTATCTCTTTTATAGTTTTTTTTTCTACAAAAGTCTAATATGATGTGTCCATTTAAGAGATACGGTTAATATGATAAAATGAACTAAAAAGACAATCTTTTGAGGGACAAAGAGTATTTTACAATTTTTTTATTAAAAGATATATTATCCTCGACAGTTGGAGTGTTTATAAAATAAAATCAATTAAGTCAATTTATTAAATATATAAACAAAATCAAAATAATTGAGTCGATTTTCATCGATTCGCTTTTTGTCGGTTTTATTGGGTTTTCGGTGTTTAAATTTTTTGTTAAATTTTCTTAAAGTATGTTAAATATATTGTCAAATACATATTCAACCGACTATAATCTAAGCATGGTATTAAGAAAATTTATCATTTATCAAAATATATTGATGAGAATTTTGAATTAGAAACTAATGAATAATTTATGGATCCAATTAAAGATAAATTATTTTTAATATGAAATATATTCCTGAACTTATCAGAACAAAGACTACAAATCCAACTAGAAAGTAAGAGCAAATATCTAATTACTATTAAGACAAAGGACTAGATTACAAATCAATTGTAAAAAAAATAATATATATACTGTAAATAAATTTATGATTTACACAAAATATATATATGTATATATATATTTATGTATGTGTAATTATTATTGTTAGATATGTATTTATATAGTCAATTTAGTTTATTTTTCAATTATTTTTTACTTAAAACCAAAATCAAATCAAAATTTATCGATTTTTAAAATTAAAAATCAAAACAAAATCAGTTTTCTTCTTTAGTTTGAGTTGATCTTCGGTTTGATTTAATTTTTTCATATTACCTTAACACCTCAACTCAACAAGGAGGTTAAAATTTTCATGGTACTAGATCTACATTTTAAAAATGACGATAATAATGGAGTAAATTATTCCTATAATGTTCAAATACTGCTATGTAATGTTCAAAAAACTACAATTTCCTCATAGGTGGAGGCATGGTAAAAAATGAATTAAAAAAATAGATTTGGGTAGCCATAGTGAAAAAAATAAATTAAAAAAAAAAGAAAAAAAAGGAAAGAAAATTAGGAAACTCAATGGAGAGAGAGAGGCACATAACAGGTCTTTAAATACACTGAAAATGCAAATAGATGTATACCGCATTTCTTTAAAGCGCTATGCGTTAAAATGCAAATATTGCATATACCGCGCTATATTTTAATGGACAAACTGACGTTAAAGTATAACGTCTTTTAAAAAGGCGTTATATATAAAAAGGTTACCAATATATTTTTCACCTATTTTGGTCTTTTGTGTCCAAAAAAATCGCACTTTGATTCTGGACTCTTTAATGTGCGGCACTAGTATTCAATTTTGCTTAGTTATACGCTGTACTTTTTTTTTGAGGCGGTAAATAGAATTTTACTTGCCCAAAAAAGAGTAGACTTCCTAACTAATCACCAACGTAACAATACTTTTTCAAAATATAGGAAATTAGAAAAATAAGGAAGAATTCAGAACCTAAATGTGGTGCTTTTTGACAAGTAGGATGGAAATGAGTGTAAAAATAAAATAATAACATATTTATATATAGCGCTCTTTTAAAGAGTGTTATATATATAACGCCTTTAAGAAAGGCGATATACATAGAATCTGATAAGACAACTAGGCATAGCGCGATATATAAAAGTGTTATATGTATAACGCTTTTATATACCGCGCTATATACATACATAAAAAACGTTCCCCTTCCATTTCCCCCACATTTTGAACCAGAAGCAAACCCCATTTTTAAAAAACAGAGAGCAGCGGTCNCTCTATAAAAAAATCCGGGTGGACCCCACCCATCCCACAATAAGATAAGAGTGTTGGTTCCACATCCTAGCCAAGCCTTCTATTGTTGTGGGTTGCTTGTTTCATACTCAATTTTTCAACTTTCCGAAAAACATAAATCGAGGTATTCCAATTTAGTTATGTCATATAAATAATGCATATTAGGTGTTTGAATGTGTTCCACGTTGTTTTTTTTTTTTTTGCAATTAAACTGACATGTTATTTTTATCCGGACTAAGATATTAGTATTCTAAAAAAATACTTAAAAATTGAGAAATCATTATTATTTGTTAATAAAAATGTTAATAAATTACTTTTACTGTTTTATATGTATTTTTGTGAATGTTTTGTGGTTAAAATGTATTTGTTATTTTTATCTAGTTTAGATTATTTATTTGCTTAAAGACTAGTAATATAGTGTCTTTTAGCGTAGTAAAATGTAGAGCATTTTAGCGTAGCATCCAATGACAACCCGTAAACCATCTACGACAAACAACCTTGTATACATCCGAACTTGACTCCCATACCGTCATCTCACGACACTATTTTACGCTATACATTTTTGCCGCCCTGCTTATGCGCGCTTTATCAGGAAAAAGCATGCCCTTTGCCAGCACCGTTGGTCTAGAATCATCCCACATTGTTGTCCGAATTTCATCAAAATCCCTTGTGAGAGCATCCACATCCGACATACTTGGCAAATGATCAAGGTAGGGAATCTGCCTTGAATGAAACGACATTTGGGACTCGTACACTCTTGGTCTAACGGAGGTGGAGCATACTCCTTCGTCAAATCAGGTCCTTCATTCTCTTCCTCTTCATCACCAACCTTACTACGGAAGGGTATGTCATCTCCGGAATCATCGGCATTGTTGTCGTAATCACTGTTCTCTTCCTCACTCTGTGCATCTGCCAGATCCCAATTTAATATGTCGTCTTCGGGCAATTGAGTCAGGACAGGTGATTCAACTTGCTCGTTTTCACTGCACAACCAACAAAAATAATAAGCTACTCAAATTAATAAATACTTTTCATATAGTTGTATCACTTCACTTACAAGTCGTAATGTGTTGACATTCCTTGATGGACATTGTCCTGTTGGTGATGACTCCCGGATGGACCACCATGATCCAACACACCAGAACTACGCATATTCTAACTTGTTGTGGGTTCATAACTTGTAAAATTCATATCTGGCCGGTACCCCATGTGGAATATATGAGTGTTAATACAAATTCAATACAACAAAAATATACATCGTAACACAAAGGAAAATTGAAGTTTACCACTCATCTTGTAGATTATGTAAAGCATGAGAGAAATTATTTCTTCGCTCCTCATTCACCCGTGGTGATAAGTTTAAATCAGGCCAAACTCTTTCAGCCGGAACTTGACCGGCAAAAACTGCTCCTGAATAACCACCCGATGACTGAGGGTTATCCCTACAATGCGCAACCTTATTATTGCGAACGTCTTCAATCTTGACGTACATTTCCAACATTTTTATCACAAGAAATTCCTGGTATTCATCCGGAGTCCTCAAAAAATCCCTCAAAGTTTCATCATCGTTGATGTTAAACTCAGCGTAACAAGCAACCCCTTGCGGAGTGATGGAATACGAATATATTCCGGTTACTTTAAGGTTCACCGAACTTTTTCTCACTTTATTACATAACAACGATACCAATCTATCATACTCCATTGTAAGTGGTAACTTAACATGACACTGTGGAGATAAAGTATAGCTCAAAGAGTTATTCGCCACCACAACCTCACCCTTCCCCCCAATATAATGAAACCCTTACTTTTCGCTCTTCAGACATTATGAAAAAATGCTCGAGAATTTAACAAGAAGAAAAATTTTAACAGGAGTTAGGAATATTTTTGAATAGAATTTTGCAAAATCCAAACGCCTTTAAATAAGGCAATGCCTAGCTCGAGGGGTTGAATTTTTTGAGGCATAACGCTCTTTTAAAGGGCGTTATACCCATTTGAATTATTGTTATGTCAGTTAAACGCATGAGACTTATTGGTGGGCCCACAAAACAAGTATAGCGCTTTTATAAACAGCGCTATACAGGTATATCGCCTTTCTTAAAAACGTTATATATATAGCTCTCTTTTAAAGAGCGCTATACCTTAACGTCCAAAACGGTCGTTAAAGTATAAAGCTATTTAAAAGAGCGCTATATATAGATATGTCACTCTTTTTTTTAACACTTATTTCGGTCCTACATGTCCAAAAGAACCACATTTAGGTTATGGACTCAGAATCCTTGATTTTAGGTTCATAGCTTTATATCTAGATCTCTACCACCTAACCCTAATCCTTCTTTCTCTCTCTACCACTTTCACTAACTCCAGTCACTGCCATCCTCTTCTCAAACCGCCAATGCCGGTAGTGGAGTTTCTTTCTCCTCCTCTTTATTCTCTTTTGATTCACTTGGATACTATTCATAATGGTTTCTTACATAAATATTATAAGTCACCTTATTTTGTTATACGAACTAAAAATAGATGTATGGTCTTTAAGTCCCTAAATAACTTGGAGAACAGATCTGCTCATATCTAGAATGCAATAGTTCTTTCTATGGAAGTTAATTTTTTTGTTTTTATGGTGTAATGGTTGGTGTTTATGGTGATTTGTGGTGGTGGTGGTTATAGTGGATCTGTGGTGGTGTTCTGAATGTATGGTGTATCTCACTGTATATTTGTGTATGTGATGTGTATATTTGGTGTATGTCAGACGTATTTTTGTATATGTCCTATATATCACTTTACATACAAAGACATACACACAATAAATGAGTGTGTATATCACTTTTATGTTGCATATTGTCATGTCTATGTCTTGTATGTGCTGCGTATGGCAATTGAAATCAGAGTCCAGAACCAAAATGTGGTTCTTTTGGACTCAAACGACAGAAATGTGTGGAAAAACATTAGGGACCAAAATATGTATAACGCCCTTTTAAAGGGCACTATACTTTAATGTCCGTTTTCCCGTTAAGGTATAGCACCCTTTAAAAGGGCGTTATACATATAGCGTCTTTTATT
Source organism: Nicotiana paniculata (assembly GCA_005239505.1). Classification (NCBI taxonomy): domain Eukaryota; kingdom Viridiplantae; phylum Streptophyta; class Magnoliopsida; order Solanales; family Solanaceae; genus Nicotiana; species Nicotiana paniculata. The sequence goes on from ML323915.1 coordinate 6,722, forward strand.
AGCACGCTATACCTGAATTTGAAAAGACATTTCAATATAGCACCTTAATAAACGACGTTATACATATTTTGTGGGCCCACCAATAACTCTGTTGCGCTTAATTGACATAATAATAATTCAAATGGGTATAGCGCCCTTATTTAAGGCACTATACCTCAAAAAATTCGAGCCCCCAGATTGGGCATTATCTTATTTAAAGACGTTAAGGATTTTATATAAATCCATTCAGAAATATTCTCAAGTCTTGTGAAATTTTTCTTCGTTAAGTTGTTTTGTATTTTGTCATAATGTCTGAAGAGCGAAGAATTAAGGTTTCATTATATTGGGAGGGGGGGTGGTGAAGTGTGGTGGCGAATAACTAAATAAGCTATAATTTATCTCCATAGTGTCATGTTAAATTGCCACTTACTATGGAGTACGATAGATTAGTATCGTTGTTGTGTAAAACAATGAGTGTGAGCAAACGTTCGGTGAACCTTAAAGTAACCAGAAGATATCTGTATTTTGTCACTCCGCAAGGAGTTGCTTGTTATGCTGAGTTTAGCATCGAGGATGATGAAACTCTGAGAGATTTTTTGAGGACTCTGGATGAATACCGGGAATTTCCTATGATAAAAATATTGGAAATGTACGTTAAGGTTGAAGACGTTCGCAATAATGAGGTTGCGGAAAGCAAGGATATCCCTCAATCATTGGGTGGTTATTTTGGAGCAGTTTTAGCCGAACAGGTTCCGGCTGAAAGACTTTGGCCTGATCTAAACTTATCTCCACGGGCGATTGAGGAGCGAGGAAATAGTTTCTCTCATACTTTACATAATCCACAAGACGAGTGGTAAACTTTAATTTTCCTTTGTGTTACGATGTTTATTTTTTATGTATTGAATTTGTATTAACACTCATATATTCCACAGGGGGTACAGTCCAGATATGAATTTTACAAGTTATGAACCAATGGCCAGTTGGAACATGCGTAGTTCTGGTGTGTTGGATCATGGTGGTCCATCCAGGAGTCATCACCAACAGGATAATGTCCATCATGGGATGTCAACACATTACGATTTGTAAGTGAAGTGATATAGCTATATGTAAAGTTTGGATCAATTTGAGTAGCTCGTTATTTTGTTGGTTGTGCAGTGAAAACGAGCAACTTGAAGGTCCTGTCCTTACTCAATTTTCCGAAGACGACATATTTAATCGGGATATGGAAGATGCACAGAGTCAGGAAGAGAATAATGATCATGACAACAATGCCAATGAGTTTGAAGATGACACACCCTTCCCTGATGAGGGTGATGATGAGGATGAAGAGAATGCTGGACCTAATTTGACGAGGGAGCATGCTCCACCCCCCGTTAGACCATGAGTGTACGAGTCCCACGTGTCATTTCATTCAAGGGATATTCCCTACCTTGATCATTTTCCAAGTATGGCGGATGTGGATTCCCTCACAAGGGATACTAACGAAATTCGGACAGCAATGTGGGACAAGTCTAGACCAACTGTGCTGTCAAAGGGCATGCTTTTTCCTGATAAAACGCGCCTAAGCAGGGCGGTGAAAATGTACAGCGTAAAAGAGTATCGTGAGATGACAGTATGGGAGTCATCTCCGGATGTATACAAGGTTGTTTTCCGTAGATGGTTTACGGGTTGTAATTGGATGCTGCATGCAAACAAGAAGAAAACAAATATGTGGAAAGTGGGTAAATACATTGGCACCCACAATTGTGAAATGGACACATTCAGTGGGAATCACTTCAAATTGGATGTTTACTTGATTTCTCTTGTCTTGATTCCATACATTGAAGCGTCCATAAGGTACAGGATCAAAGAGTGTATTACATCCGTCCACCAGGAATATGGGTGCACCATTACCAAAAAAAAGACATTTGTCGGGCGCAAACGTGCGTTTGAATTTGTTTATAGTAACTGGGATAAGTCATTTGCATCTCCACCCAGGTACATGGCCGCATTGCAACACTTTAACCCCGGGACTATTGTTGAATGGAAGCTTGAATGGAGTCCGGGAATACCAGAACATATATTCAAATATGTGTTCTAGGAATTTAAACCAGTAATTGATCGTTTTCTGCATTGCGGGTCGGTAATATTCATAGACGGTACTCATGTCTATGGGAAGTATGATATTAAGCTGTTGATAGCCGTTGTAGTAGATGCTAATGGAAATATATTTTCCTTAGCTTTTGCTATTTGTTCCAATGAAAGCCAAGATATGTGGACACTGTTTTTGAACCATTTGATAGAGCACGTTATCAAACAGCGTTCAGGTATTTGTCTAATATCTGATCGACATGGTGGTATTATAAGTTCTATAGAGAATTTTCCTGCATGGAAAGAACCATATGCCTAGAACCGTTACTGTGCGAGGCACCTGAATGCCAATTTTCAGAAGGCACATCCCAACAAGGATTTGTATGATTTAATGTGGATGGCTACAACAGAACACTAAGAGTGTAAATTCAGGAGGCTCATGGAATCTATCAGACAGGAAGGCGAGAGAGCCTATCATTGGTTGATGCGACATAACCTGACAAGTGGACTTTGCATGCGGATGGTGGCAGAAGATGGGGAAGTCTAACTACAAATGTGTCAGAGTCTTTCAACGGGTTATTGAAGTCTGCACGATGATTGCCTGTCACTACCATGGTACGCATGTCATTCAAGCAGATGGCAGAGAGGTTTGTTGAAAGGGCTGGAGATGCAATGCCATTGATGGAAAAGGGTGTTGAATTTATTCCACCACCAATGAAAATATTTGAGAAATACAGGCGGCGAGCATATTGGCATTCATATTTACAGTATTGCCACGAGCGAAATATTTTTGAAGTTCGCACCGCTATCCATCAAAATTGGGGGAATAATATACACACCATAAATGAATACAGAAGGTTATGCTCTTGTGGGAAATGGTCCATCTACAACATGTTGTGCTCACATGCCATCAAGTGATTTCAACATACAGGTTTAGGGGCAACCAACTACGTTGATAAAGAATATAGTGTTGTTGCATACTTAAACACGGCAGTTGCACCCAGTGGGTGCTGAGCATTATTGGCCTCCAGAACCATTTAAAATGGTGTGTAACAAGGAGTTTTTGCATCAGCGACAAGTGCAAAAAAGAATGCGTATACAGAACCAAATGGATGTTGGTGATACTGTTTATGCGCGCAAATGTGTCATATGCTCGCAAACAGGACCCGACCGTCGTAAATATCCTTCAACTGGTTTGGGTGGCGGTGGTAATCCAGCTTCTGATGGAAGTTCATCTAATGTGCCCAACTATCAAGGATAAACGTAGTGTTTTGTTTCCGTAATGTGGTTGTAATAAGTGTATGAACTTGTTTATCTTGCAGAATGTATGAAATAAAATTAAGTTTTCATTACTTTTAAATCTTATTGATATTTAACATAATCATACAGATAAACAATCTAACATAAACCCATTTAAAAAAAAATTTGTCTTGTCGACTTGAAAAAGCTACCCGCCTGAAAAAGCTATCTTCTGGAAAAGTTGTATTGTACTCGAAAGAATCTTTAACACGCGAAGCATTGCACGGTTAATTACTAAGTTATGTGTGTTGTCTTGTCGACCTGAAAGCTGCCCGCCTGCAAAAGCTATCTTCTAGAAAAGCTGTATTGTAACCGAAATAATCTTTAACATGCGAAGCATAGGGAGGTTAAATACTATGTTATGTGTGTTGTCTTGTCGACCTGAAAAGTTGCCCGCCTGCAAAAACTATCTTCTGAAAAAGCTGTATTGTACCCGAAAGAATCTTTAACATAGCGCGGTTTAAATACTACATTATGTGTGTTATCTTGCCTATAAATAACTAGCGCATTTTAGTTATCATCTGCTCTTAACCAAAAAAAATAGCAAAACTTTCCATAAATCTTTTATTTTTCTTGCATTAACAAATGTCTGGACGCAATGACCAACCAAGGTGCTATTGTGGCAAGCGTGCGATTATGAAGGCATGTTGGTCCGATGGTAATGTCGCACAAAGTGGCCTCCGTGGCGGGCGAGGATGAAGACTTAATAAAACAACATAAAGATATTTATGGATAATCAATGTGATAAAAACAAATTTAAATTTGATTGTAATACAAACATACTTGCGCCTGTGAAAGATCCCCATCATCCCTTGATGATGAGCCATAACTCAACCGGTGCACACTATCATCTTGTGTCGGCGATCATCAACAACGGTCGATGGTCCTGGAGGATTAGGAAAATACTGAACTCAATCCTCTCGCATAATGCCCATGCCCGTGATCAACAATGGATCTGACGGGGTCACCTGCGAATCCTTGGAGTGAGCTGAAGCTGAAGGCTGAATGACGGGATGCTGCTGTGAGGGTAGTCTGGCTCATGGAGGTCACTCGGCTGATCAGCTCCAACATCCTCAACAGGTGTCTCAACGCCCCCTTGCTGGGGACCACCTCTTTGTCGACCTCTACGACCTCGTGGGACACCCCTACCTCGTGGGACGCCCCTACCTCGTGGGGCACGCCTGCCATGTTGACCATGCTCCGGCACCACTGGTGCCCCACGATGGTACTGCTCTGACACCACATAAGCAGGCTCGTGTCCTAAGCTCTCATCATCTCGAGCTCACTACAATGCTCGAGCAGCCAAATCTGTTAACCTGCCGGCCATACTCGTGCAAAGTTGCCGCTCCCTCACCGGTATGCTGCAACATCTGCAGTCCCAACTGGTGGAACAAATGTAGGCCAATAGCCTGCAAAACATGTAAAATATAAATTAAGGAACACTGGGTTAAAGTTATAAGTAAGTATACCAAATAACAAACCAGTGCCTCGTGCCTCCCGGCGTATGGAACGTACTGACCGCCAGCGCGATAAATGGGATTACTGATGAAAAGTCAGGTAACGCAGCGGTACCAACCCATATAATCATACTCAGTATCCGTCCGGCACGGTGAAGGAGGGGGGGAGGGCGGAATCAGGTCAAGTCGCCCGTCCCAAGTATCGATCTGCGCCTCTAGCCATGCCATATATGTCTGGTCCACCCTAGAACAATCATCCCGTTAGTAATGTGTGGTATTCCAGGCGGGCGGTGGCGGTACAAGCTGCAGGCGACCAAACTAGCGAAGTACCCGCTCGGTGGAATGATGCTCCACAATATCAAGGCACATCAACGGGACGAAATATCTCTAAATAAGTCGGTCGGCCGAGTAATAATCGGGCAAGCCAACTATCAGCTCGTCGCTGTATGGCCTCCAAATGAACTATTAAGTAACAACAGAAAACGTAACTATACACAACACATATAAAGTCAGGCCAAGTAAATTTAGGTATACATATACCTATGCGCCCTGCAGCAAATCCAACAAATCCCTGCACAAGGGGATATTATGTTGAGCCTTGTACTCTCGTCCATATCCCCGCCTATCAACCCACCTCCTAGCTAAAGGGAGAAACCGAGGTGGTGCATCCGGAGCTAATGGTGGTAGAGGTGGCTGCAACTGCAGGAACCACTCCCAGGCCCAAACCTAACATACAAAGTGGATGTAAAATTTAAGGTATATTTTTACTGGGTATGTTATAATGAATAGAGTATTCGGATATGTCTTCACCTGTAGCAGCGACAAAAATCCAGCAACGTCATGCTGGGTGCCCATGCTCGCTCGGCACATCTTCCTGTACAAGTAGCCGAGAACAGCAACACCCCAACTATACTGGGGTAAATCATCTAGCCGCTCAAGATGATGAAGAAATCTCAAGCTGACTAGGTTCTCCAAAGTGTTCGGGAACAAAACCCCTCCAAACATAAGGAGCAACAACAACCTCGTGTACCGGTGAATATGAAGCTCCGATGTATCGTCTTTGGTGTCAGGGTGCAGTGCCTCCAAATGCTGTCGGACAGTGGTCAACTGCAGACGACTGGCCCCAACCAGTGCTGTCTCCTCTGGTGGCTGGAAATCGGTGAGCCGCTGCTCCAGGTACTGCAAACCTATATACTCTCTCATGGCATGTGGCAGAGCAACATGGTGTCCATCAACGAGCAGCCCATACATGACCTCCACGTCCTGCAGCGTGATAGTGGCCTCGACAATTGGAAAATGGAATGTGTGCATCTTCGGTCGCCACCGCTATATCAGGGTCGTGATCAACGACCAATCCAGCTGCAGCCGACCGATCTCCACAATAAAAGCCCGTATGCTGGAGGCGTCTGACTATACGGGTATGGAGAGCGCGGTCCTTGAAAATCCCCACATATCGTCCACTCTCCTGGCGCGGGAAGTCTGGGCCAGTAACTGTCCCTCCCATATGTAGGACGACCTATGATTGCCCCGTAACGATAGTAGCTCTAGGCTGGCAGGTCCGGGATGCAAAGGCGGAACCTCCATGTCGTCTAATGTAAATTAAACAATATTAATTATATTATCTTACTTTAATATGTTAGTTTATTATTTTACATGTTACTTTTATTATTTTATATGTTTGTTTGTAAATTAAATAATTAATTTTCATAATTATACAAGATTTAATTATTAAATATTCACATATGAGTTCCGGGCTCGATATTTGAGGCCCAGTAGCACCAAGATATCCTGAATTCTTGTGTTCATGATGAGAAAATTATCTCGATTTATAACTCAACATGTCTGTTATTTTAAATGTTAGTTTAATATTGTATATATTAGTTTTATTAATTTATATGTTAGCATTATTATTTTATATGTTTGTTTGTAATCACTTATTTTTGACTATAATAAAATTAAATAACGAATTCTTATAATTATGTAAGATTTAATTATTAAATATTCACATATGGGTTTCGGGCTCGATATTTGAGGCCCAGTAGCACCAAGGTATCCGGGAAATATTATTGTTTTCTCATGTTATTTTCTTACGATCGTTGACTAAAATTGGACAGAGTTTTCGTTTGAACTATCAACTATTTGACGTATTTTTAGGTATAATAGATACTTACATGATTAATTTCAATAACTACAAGGATACTACTGATGCGTGGCTAGGATTCATGATTTTTAGCATTATATACCTTGCATTTTATGAGCTTTAATGATAAAAATACACGTCGTATGTGGCTAATGGGGTTTATTTAATGTGTAGGTGAATTGGAAACGGAAGCCGAGCTAATTGAGAGCATAAACGTCGAAACATACGCTCAAGAGTCGAAAAGGAGCGACCCAGGACAAGCTTGGCGTTAGCCAGGCGTTTGGCTCTTAAGGCCAGGAGGTGTCTGGCGTTAGCCAGGCGTTACATTCCAAACGCCAGAGGGTACCAGGCGTTACCCAGGCGTTACACTCCAAACGCCAGGGGGTACCAGGCGTTACCCAGGCGTTACACTCCAAACTCCAAGGGGGTACCAGGCGTTACCCAGGCGTTACACTTCAAACGCCTGGGTACCTGTTCCAGTGAACTCCGAGTTTTAATGGTTTTTAAGTGTTTCCAAGTGAGAATAGAAGTCTCTTACACGGTTAGGGTTTATCCCAACCATTTAAATATACCCAAGAACACATCTTTGAGGGGAGAGACGTTTTTGGAGAGCAAATACAACACAAGATCATTGAAGGAGCAAGGACTATCAGTTTTCTTCATCTTATTCCAGTATTTTCAATTCATGCAAGACTTATGCAATTGTTTGACCATAGCATGAGTGGCTAAACACCCATTGTTCTGGGGTTGTGGTT
>ML323916.1:0-30488 GCA_005239505.1 Nicotiana paniculata
GGTAATTGGCAAAGTAAAAACAATGGTGCACCCCTTATGCTTAAATCCTGGGTCCGCCTCTGGTCGGAGAGCAGGTTCTGCTTCGGGTTTCGCCTATGAAGAGCGTTATGAGATTTGGGAAGAAAGGGAAGTTGAGTCCGAGGTTTATTGGCCCTTTTGAGATATTGAGGCGTGTTGGGGAGGTTGCTTATGAGCTTTCCTTACCTCCCAGTTTGGCAAGAGTTCATTCGGTATTTCATGTTTCGATGCTCCGGAGGTATCATGGTGACCCGTCACGTGTCTTGGATTTCAGCTCAGTCCAATTGGACAAGGATTTATCATATGTTGAGGAGCCTATAGCTATATTGGACAGGCAGGTCAGGAAGCTCAGGTCGAAGAACATTGCTTCAGTAAAGGTTCAGTGGCGGGGTCAGCCGGCCGAGGAGGTAACTTGGGAGACCGAGATGGATATGCACAGCAGTTACCCTCATCTTTTCACTACTTCGGATATGTCTTCATGCTCGTTCGAGGACGAACGAATGTTTAAGTGTATGAGGATGTGACGACCCGGCCGGTTGTCTTAAGAATTAACGCCCCGATCCCCTGTTAACTGTTTTCCCCAAGTCTATTTCTGCTAAATTGAATTGTCGGGACATTCGGTTTTGAGTTTCAGAGAGTTTTGGGACATTTAGTCCCTAAATGAGAGCTTAAGTGTTGGAAAGTTTCCCGTAGTCAGAACAGTGTGAAGACGGCCTCGGAATGGAAATCACATGATTACGTTAGCTCTGTTAGGTGATTTCGGGGTTGGGAGCATGCTCGGAATGTATTTTGGAAGTCCATAGCTAATTTAGGCTTAAAATGCCGAAGTTTGAATTTTTGGAGTTTCCGGTCCGATAGTGAATTTTTGATCTGAGGGTCGGATTGGAATTCCAGAAGTTCCAGTAGTTCTGTCATGTCATTTGGGATGTGTGTGCAAAATTTGAGGTCATTCGGATAAGTTTAGACGTGTTTCGGCGTCGGATGTGAATTCTAGAATTTTCCTAAGTTTCTAGGCTTGAACCTATGCATAAGCGATGTTTTTGATGTTATGAGACGTATTTTTAAGACTTGACCTAGTTCAAATAAGTTTTTAAGGTTGGTTGGAGGTTTTGGTTGAGGTCCCGGGGGCCTCGGGGTTGTTTCGAATGCTTAACGGGTGAAAATTTGGGAATTTGCTGTTGCTGAACCAGGCTCTTCTGGTGTCCTCGCACCTGCGAAGGTTTTTCCCCAGGAACGGACTCGCAGGCGCGTGGTCCATGATCTCAGGTGCGATAAAGGGGAGATTAGGCCAGTAGTCGCAGGTGCGATCTGGGTTCCACAGGTGCGGGACCACAGGCGCGACCAAACGACTGCAAGTGCGGCCCCAGTGTAACTTAAGTGACTTTCGCACCTGCGATGCTTTTTCCACAGGTGCGCTACCGCAGGTGCGGTTATCGAGCACACAGGTGCGGATTTCCTGTGTGATTTATTCCAAAAATCTGAGAGTTCATCTCATTATTCTAAAAATCGGGTGGGAGCTCAAGAGGTGGCAATTATCTGTGGGTTTTGAAGAGAAGGATCATAGGTAACATTTTCTAATACTAATTCATTTTTAGACCATTAATTCACGTTGTTTTCTTTAGTTAATTATCAAAAATGGGGGAAAACCCATAGGAAAGGGATGAGATTTTCCCAATCCGAGATTCTGAAAAATTGTGGGGGTTTTGGCATCAGATTTCAATTATTTCTGGTTGAATGAGTCCGTGAGTGAATGGGTGTCCAAAATATATAACTTTTAACCGAATCCGAGACGTGGGCCCGAGGGGTGTTTTGGTCATTTTACATAATTTCGCGTCTTAGCTTGAATTAAACAGTGAAAATCAGTTGTATGAGATGTTATTTACGATATGTAATTGAATTGTATAGATTTGGGTTGTTTGGAGTCAGATACTCGTGGCAAACGTGTGGTTTCAAGTTGATTTTGAGCCGAGTCGAGGTAAGTGTCTTGTCTAACCTTGTGTGGGGGACCTTTCCCCTTAGGATGTGATATTTGAAAATTGAATGTCGTGTACGTGAGGTGACGAGCGCGTACTTGTGCTAATTGTTGAAACTCCGGTTTGACTTAAAATATTTAGAGTGAGTTTCTTTCTTACCTATTTTATTCTACTTGCAATTATAGTCTATGTTAGCTTAGAAAAGCATTCCTAGTTGCCCTAAATTTCCTATTTGCTTAATTTGCTTTAATTTTACTACGTGGAGGATGTTAGGCTAGAACTACTTGTTGCCTTATATTTTTGCACTCTATTTATGAATATCTTCTTGTTGTAGCTGTGTATTTACATTGGGACTAAGGATGTGGGATTCCGGTAGCTCCCCCCCCCCCCCCNGATCCCCCTGCATATTTACTTTGGGACAACGGGTTCGATTCCTGGTAGATCCCCCTGTACATATGATGGACTACGAGACGGTATCCCGGGAGATCCTTCGAATATACATATGATGGACTACGAGACGGTATCCCGAGAGATCCTTCGGATATACATATGATGGACTACGGGACGGTATCCCGGGAGATCCACTAGACAGTTGAGAACCGGACTACAGGACGGTATCCTGGGAGATCCTCATTGTTACCTTTGTTATCGAGCTGTTCATATTTCGTGTTTACTCTGTTCTTGTGTTTCGTTAGTGTTTTGTTTGACCTGTCGTACTTCACTGTTGTATTCACTATTACTGTTTGTTTTCATACTGTGAATCCCGATTATATTGTTTGACCTCAGTAGGGCCCTGACCTTCCTCGTCACTACCCGACCGAGGTTAGGCTTGGCACTTACTAAGTACCGCTGTGGCGTACTCATGCCCTTTCCTGCACATGTTTTTCATGTGCAGATCCTGGTACCTCCACTCAGGCACATTATACCCTAGGTTGAGAGATCCAGCAGAGACTTCGAGGTACATCTGCCACGTCCTTTGACCAGGAGTCTCTATCTTATTCCAGCTTTTCTGAAGAGTTTATTCCTTCCTTACAGTTGTATAGACATTCTGGAGTTAGAGCAGTGTATTATATTCTGTTAGCCTGTGTTTCCTGTGAGTTTCCGGGTTTTGGTATGATATTGTAGGCTTCCATATTATTTTGGGTTGTATATGCCAAGTGACATTTATATACAGTCTTTCTTTTAGATTGTTCATTTTTTACTTAATTATTTCGCAAGTTATGTTGATATTCCGCATTGCTAGGCTTACCTAGTTATTGGGACTAGGTGTCGTCACGACTAGTTCATGGAGGACGAACTGGGGTCGTGACACAGATATACCTTGAAGTCTCCAAATTGTCACTGTTCCCTAATGACATGGCTAATAATGAGCACCTAAAGCTACACACAAAACATGCACAGATGAGTAGTATGAGTATACCACAACGGTACCAGTAAGTGCGAAGCCTAACCTCGGTCGAGTAGTGACGAGGTCATTTCAGGCCCACTGCTATATAATAAATAAAGCAGGAGAATGTACAGTATAATAAGAGAGTGGAATTTAACAAAAGGAAAACACACCAGAAATAGCAACACAGTACACAAGGATAAGCAACAGGGGATCTCCCGAGGTACCGCCTCGTTGTCTCAAAAATAAATTTCCAGGGAGAACTCCCGAGGTAGCGCCTCGTAGTCTCAAAAGTAAATATGCAGGGAGAACTCTCGAGGTACCGCCTCGTAGTCTCGAAAGTAAATATATAGGGAGAGCTCCCAAGGTACCGCCTCGTAGTCTCAAAAGTAAACACGCGGCTCAAACCAATAAATACAACGATTAACAACAAGAATTTTATTATTAAGACTGATAAAGATCAAGGAAAAGCAGGAAATCAACTAGACATGCTGCACAGAGTTCAAATAAGTAGTTAAAGCATGTAGACATACGATATTAGACTAAACAGGATAACTACACATATGGGTATAACTCAATTAAGATGAAAACATGTTACTACTGAGTAAAAAAATTGGGTCTTACAATAAATAGCCCGTGTACGCACTCGTCACCTCACTTTCATGATGCTCACTTATTACAACAGTACTAAATCCTAAGGCTATTTTCCCCACACAAGGTTAGGCAAGCCACTTACCTCGAACCAAGCTCAAATCAATCTGTAAGAATGCCTTTTCCTCAATTATCCGACTCCAAATGGCCCAAATCTAGACAAAGATAATTACATATCATAAATACAAACATAATAGACTAAGCTAATTAATGAAATCAAGACTTTAACAAGAAATTCAAAAATCAGCCTAAAAAGCCTCCCCGGGCCAACGTCTCAGAATCGGGTAAGAGTCACAAAATATGAATACTCATCCACTCATAAGTCTAACCATATCAAATTTACAAAAATCCAACACCAAATGGCCCTTCAAATCCCCAAAATTCACTCTGAAAATCCCTAGCCTCAAACCCCCAAATTTCATCTCAAAAACACACCAACTAGGTGGAAAATCAGTGGGGGAAACATCATTACTGAAGAAAAATGAATACAAGAAGCTTACCTCAGTAATCTCTTCACAAAACCTCTCAAAAACCTCCAAAATCCAAGCTCAAAATGATGAAAATGGCCAAAAATATCGGAACCTTGCTTAAATAGATTCTGCCCAGGCATTTCTGCACATGTGGAGCCTCGGCTCATACCTGCGCGCCCGCTTGTGCAGAAAAATGAGCGCTTTTGAGCAAACCACTTACTCATAGTTGCCTCTTCACCTGCAACCTCTGATCCGTATTTGTGCTACCGCAAGTGCGGTAAAAACATCGCACCTGCACACTCTGCTGATCCTCCTTACTTATGCACCTGCGGTCCTCCTGCCGCATCGGCGACATTGCACCTACGGACAAAACCCTTACATGTGCGATCACAGCAGCTCAGTCCAAACTTCAGTAGTCCTTCAAATCAAACTCAGAGTCCGTTAACCACCCGGAATCAACCCGAGGCCCCGGGGACCTCATCCAAACATATCAAAAAATCCACATCCAGTCAAACTTCTCAAAAATTCAACTTTCGCCGTTTCAAGCCTAATTCAGCTACAGACCTCCAAAACAAAATCCGAACACATTCCTAAGTCCAAAATCACCCAACTGAGCTAACGGAACCGACGAAACTCCATTGCAGAGCCATCTTAACACAGTTCTAACTATGATCAAAATCCTAGAACTTAAGCTTCCATTCTAGGGACTAAGTGTCCCAAAACACTCTGAAACCACAAATAAAACCTCCTGGCAAGTCATATAAGCAAAAAATAATACGGGGGAAGCAGTAAACAGGGGATCGGGGCTATTACTCTCAAAAAGACCGGTCGGGTCATTACATCCTCCCCCTCTTAAAATAATCATTCATCCTCAAACGAGTGTAGAGACATACCTAAAATGGTGAAAAGATGAGGATAGTGGCTGCGCATATCAAGATCGGTCTCCCAAGTTGCCTCCTGGACTGGCTAACCCCTCCACTGAACCTTCACGGAAGCAATGTTCTTTGACCTTAGCTTTCGGACCGGCATGTCCAAAATAGCCACTGGCTCCTCAACATAAGATAAATCCTTGTCCAACTAGATTGAGCTGAAATCCAACATATGAGACGGATCGTCGTGGTACTTTTGGAGTATTATGGAATACTGGATGAACCCCTACAAGACTGGGAGCCAAGGAAAGCTCATAATCAACCTCCCCAACATGTCGTAACACCTCAAATGGGCCTATGAACCTTGGGATCAACTTGCCCTTCTTTCTGAACCTCATAACACTCTTCATGGGTGACACCCGAAGCAGGACCCGCTCTCCAACCATGAATGCAACATCGTGAACCTTCCGATATGCATAACTCTTCTGTCTGGACTGGGGTGTGCAAATTCAATCCGGAATCACCTTAACTTTCTCCAGATCATCCTGAACCAAGTCTGTACCCAATAACCTAGACTCACCCAACTCAAACCAACCCACTGGATACTGACACCGCCTACCATATAGAGCCTCATACGGTGCCATCTAGATGCTCGAGTGTTAACTGTTGTTGTAGGCGAACTCCGCAAGTGGCAAGAACTGATCCCACGAACCTCCAAATTTCATCACACACGCATCGAGAATATCCTCTAATATTTGAATAGTGCACTCGGACTGTCCGTCCGTCTGAGGGTGAAATTTTGTACTGAACTCTACTCGAGTACCCAACTCATGTTGTACGGCCCTCCAGAACCGTAAACTGCGTACCTTGGTCAGAGATGATGAATTTGTCGAGTTCTTACTCACCTATTCAATCTAAATTAATTCCTATATGTCTATGGAATTTAGATTAATAAGAATGCATTTACACATCCTGTATTTCAACCAAGCAAGGCAATTAGGTATATATCTATACTATATGCGAATCTGTTCCCCGGTGCCCGGATTCAAGAATCTGCTCTAGTTAATTCTATATGCAATCTAGAATTCTCATTTTCGAGTTCAAATCTAGATTTGTAGATAGTACTTCATTGTTAGCTACTCAGCAAAATAATTAAAAACAGAATTACGTAAACAACCCAATATGATAAAATCAAATTCGTCAATTTAAACTTCAAACATCAACATTCATGTATCACCCATGACCCTAGAACAATAGGGTTCTTAGCAACTCGTGTTCATACAATCATCAAAAATAATATTTTCAAACATAAAATCAATGAATACTAGAAGAAGAAGGGAAGATTTCCTCAAATCCGTGCTCCAGAGTGTTTCATACTTTTGTTTTTCTCTCAAAGTCACGTCCTCCTCTTCAATAGGTTTAGGTTGGATTTTATATGAGTTGGATACGTCTTGGGGTCGAAATAATCGAGTCCTAGTCGAAATAGGACATGTTTGTGTTTTGAGCGTCTGGGGAAGCATAGGGCGTTGTCCCTGGCGTTCAGCTTCCTAACCATTTTGTAAAGTGCGCCATAGGCAGCGCCCCACACTCCCTATGGTCCTCAAATTTTCACTTCTGCCTTTTCTTCCCATTTTCGCTCCTTTTCGCGCACTTTCGTCCCAAATTGCGTTTGGATGATTCCTACACATAGAAATACCACAGATTAGCACAAATAATTATATTATACATCTCAAATATTCGAGACATGATCAAAGTGTGAGGTAATATATATCATACATTAAGCCAAATATCAACACCTCACACTTAGACTCTTACTCGTCCTCGAGCAATAGAACTATATTAACACCCCAGAACGTACATATCCTATGAAAGATAACTTCACAATTAATTCAATCAAACACCCTACCTTTGTATTATGATCTATATCGGCAATTAAGCACAAACACACGAATTTCACATTCTTCCCGTTTTTAAACTAGCCCAAGTATACACAATGTTATTCAACCAACTCAAGCAACCTCTCCAAAACCATATTACCTCAAGAGACGATTCATTATCACTAAACATCCTCAACTTACGCACTCACCCAACAAAAGAAGTTTACAACATAAACAATCCATCATGAGACCAAGTTTCCTCACCACAAACAAAAGAGTGAATGTAAAATTAGTCCATACATTCAAAAATTTGTTGTTGAACATAAATTAAGGACATCACACAATTAAACAAAATTCACTCACTCTCACAAAGAATTCATGTGCATCCCGTGGTCGTACCATAAACTTTCCTGTAGTGTGCATCTTTACTAATCTAAGCTAGCTAAATCTAGGATCAATTAGGATTTTAAGGTTGTAAGGTAGGCTAAGGGACAGGTAGGGTACATTTAAGAATAATGACTAACCCTCCTAAGCACTTTAATACACTACACTCACAAATTGAGCGCATTTTCTTTTCAATCCATTCACTTTTCATACACCATATATAACATAGCGCTCTTTTCAATTAAGCACCTCTATGGTTTCACTAGCCCGAGTTAGTAGGATTATGAGGTATGTGTCTTTCTACATTATTTGAACTCTTATTTGCTTTTTCTTGCAAAACTTTTCCTCTTTTTTTATTCTTTTTTTTCTCCACACACTCCATACGTTGAAGTTCATAGGCTAGTGACCTTTCACAATTTTAGTGCACCTTAAAGGCCCTTCCATGATTCCACTCGAAAGCCACTCCCCAATCACTCACCTTACTTCTTTTAGCGACTAAGTTCCGTAGGAGGTAAAGGTTCAACAATCTCGAATCAAAAACAAAATAGGAGTACGACTTGTAATGTGGCGCCAAAGAAACGGTCTATAGGCTCAAAGGGGATAGCAACGGGAAAATTTTATTTGTGAGTGACAAGCACCTTTATGGTCAAACAAGAAACGCATATGTCATCTCCTAGACTAGCACAACTTAATGATTTCGTGTTGATTAACACATGGGAAAAGTTCTAGACTACACAAGATAGCACAGAATATCAACAATCCTTACACACACATGGCACTTGACTCACTCAAGACGGTTCTTTGCGACTCTCAAGTCAAGCAAGCATAGCAACTTGAGAATTTTTAAGCACTAATGCACTAGGTAGATACAAGTCAACCAACTAAGAAAAAAATGTCAAAGAGTAGGCTACTTAATTTACTTGGGCATTAAAATTCAAATCAAATATTCACGAAGACAGAGCGCATGCCATAACTTAACTTGCCAACACCAAACATGTCAACAGGTACCTCAGAGCACCTCAGTTTTCTTCCTTATCCTACTCCTAAATTTTTTTTAAAAAAACAAAATAAAACAAAACACCCGGTTCGAACTACACCCTTGGAAAAGAACATGTGTCCAAAGAAAAACCAAGGGATACTACCTAACTATCCTAAAAAAACAAAAGAAAATCTTTTTGGTATTTTTAATCAGACTTTAATCCCTCCAAAAATTTGTCCAACAGATCCATCGTCGGGAAAAGTCCGAGCTTTTTCTGATTTTTTTTAATGTAATCTAGCTAATTAGACCATGTTAGTTCTAAACTAAGCTAACAAGTAAAAAACACAATAACACTAAAAAAAATTGATACAGTTACAAGTCAAGAAGTATTCCCCCACCCCATACTTAAACAATGCATAGTTCCCGATGCATAACAAATTCAAAATAGGGTAAGGTGGAAAGAAATAACTCTCTGCTAATCGGAGTCCTCAGGATGCACACCAGTTGCGTCTCTGGGATCATCATCATCTCCTAAGGGTACCAAAGCCATAGGCCTCGTAACTTCGTCATCAGATCCCATGTGAGTGTTTTCATCCTCGGACGGATGAATGGGACTGCCTGGTGCTATGCCCAACATATCCTTGGAAGAACTGGAGAGATCATTTTGCAATCGCATGCGCTCCTCATTTGACACCCCTAGCCTGCTCATTATAACATTGAGTGTACTATAAAGATACCTGTTGAAATTTTTGTCCCTCTCATTTCTAGCAGCCTGAGTGAGCTTTGATGTGGACTCTAGCAAGGATATGATGTCTAGAAATGTTGTGGGTGCCTCCACTAGCTTGCTCATTATAACATTGAGTGTACTATAAAGATACCTATTGAAATTTTTGTCCCTCTCATTTCTAGCAGCCTGAGTGAGCTTTGATGTGGACTCTAGCAAGGATGTGATGTCTAGCAATGTTGTGGGTGCCTCCACCACCTCATCATAGACACGGTACTCCGGTACCCCACGAGATTGTATGTACTTCCTCAAGATGTTTCCAGAAAAGAACCTTTTGATACTCCCTCCAAAACGGGTGCGGGCCATTCCTCAAGCATGAGCTCACCCACATTTAGGGGTCTCCCGGTCATCAGAAAATATATCACACACACTCGAGCTCGAGTGCACTTGCTATTATACTCAATGAGCATTAATATATCCTAACAAAGTTTTGCATACCTTAGCCGTCTTGTTGAAGTATAACCGGAGCATCTCAAGGTGGACATTTCCCTTAGTCCACGTCCACTTCGCATTAGAATCAACACCACAAAGTGTGTGACGTATGTCCTAGTAGCGTGGACTTTTGACGAACTTTCGTAACCTCCATGGATTAGGGCTATCAACTCCCAAGAAGTCACACAAGTATTTTCTATTCATTGGTATTTTCTTTCCTCTGACCCATGATTGGTCCAGGCCCTCGTTCCAATTGGAATATAGCTCTCGTTCCATGCTCAGATTTGCAGGACCCAGACATTCGATGAGCTTATCCATCTTCTTTTCTACCAACCGGGAAAGTACATCTGGGAAGTTCCTTTCCAGATCCCTTACATTAATCCCCATTTTGGAGACGTATCTTCCATATGGAACAAAATTATCATGCTATTTTATGGAATCATCTCAAACTAGTTCCACCTGAGGTCGTGATGGTCTCGTAGAACAACTAGCAACTTGCTTTCCCTTAGCTTGTCGGAAAGAACCCTCACCTTGCTTGGGTTTCTTGGGAGGGGGAGCAGTAGTGGAGGACTTCCCCACCCCTTTTCCTTTGGCGACACTATCATGAGCCATAGCAACCTACACACGATAAATACAAAGATGATAATGAATTAAGAAATTTCGCCTAAGGTCATCGTGAGAGGCAAAGATGACCCCACACTTAAAACCGAAGGCTATGTGTAATCGAATCACAATATTGGTTCAACAGCACCAATGTGTCATCACAAGGCTATAGGTACTCAAGACCTCCCCATGTCATACAATTCAAGTAGTTTAACGTGGTCGTAAATTAATTGTGGTGCAAGCAAGCAAAGCTAAAGTTCACATTACTACACTAATATAGTAAACTAAGTACTACTTACAAGAGTTTATAATAAGATACAACGCCCCCAAACACCCCACACTTCGTCCAACCTCATATCCAACTACACTCGGCTACTCAGAATTCACCGATATTCAATTTAATCTCTTAGGCATTTTAGCAAACATCTTGTGGGCATCAATTTTGCTTCTCTTGTTTCAACTATGGTGTAGAAAGGTTGCCCTCCCAAATTTACATGAAGTAGAGGGAATTATAGTTTACTACTTCAAATACAACTTCACAATGAATTTTTGAAAATTCGTGCAAATTAATACCACCATAACAACAAGATATGTCAAAGAGACTATGGGATTTTGGGGGTTGTTTGAGAAAGAAGACTAAAATTACACTAAGAAATTTCAAAATACAAGAAAAGAGATACAAAGAAGAACAAACCTTTGAGTCTTGAGATGGAAGTGAGCAAGAAAGAATTGTGAATTTGAGAACTTGAGAGAAAACAAAAAAATGAAGAAGAAGAAGAAGAGAGAGAGAGAGAGAGAAGTGGCAGAGGTGCTTATTGAGAGAGAAGGGGTTTTGGGTTTTAGATATTTTAATTAGGTGGGGGATGGGTTTGGGTAATTGGGTGTGGGTTATTATGTGAGAATATATGGGTAGTTGGTTCGGGTTATATGGGTGAGGAGTGTTTTAAAAAAAAAAAACTAAAATAAACAAATATATACTTACCCGTTGACCCCCCAGCCTAGCGCCCCACACTAGGATTTTTTTACACAATGGAAAGTGCGCCCCAGGTAGCATGGGACGCTGGCCTGGGCGCTCGTTTGCGAATTTTAAAAAAAATAAAATTCCTCCTACCCGAGCACTCAATACATACATTATATACACCCCACACCATTCCCACCTATGATTTTTGAAACTACAAAGAAAAAAAAATTAGTTTTCTCTAATTAAAAGAAAACAAAAATATAAGCTACGAAAGCAATAAAAATTGGGTTTGCCTCCCAACAAGCACCTGATTAATGTCGTGGCACAACTCAACACGTTTTCAAGCATCAGCCAAGTCCACCGACGTCTTGTGACGTGCAACGTTACCACTCCAATAATATTTTATTCTATGGCCATTTATCAAGAAAGTAAGCTCGTGTCACGCAATTCTGCCGCTCCATGAGGCCTCACAATTACGATAATGAAAGGACTTGTCCAACGAGACTTAAGCTTTACGGGGAAAAGTTTCAACCTCGAATTAAACAAGAGAACTTCTTGACTTGGATCAAACTTGCGATGTTGGATGTGCTTGTCATGCCACCTCTTGGTCTTTCCTTTATACAATTTGGCATTTTCATACGAGTGCAACTGAAACTCATCAAGCTCATTGAGTTGCAGCAACCTCTACTCACAGGCTAAGTCCATATCCATATTCAGCTTTTTAATTGCCCAATAGGCTTTGTGTTCAAGCTCGACGAGCAAGTGGCACACCTTCCCATAAACTAACTTATATGGAGAATTACCTATGGGAGTCTTGTATGCAGTTCGATATACCCACAATGCGTCGTTTAGCTTTTCGGCCCAATCCTTTCTATTTCCACTTACTATTTTCTCTAGAATTTGCTTCACCTCTCTGTTTGACACTTCGACTTGACCACTCGTTTGGGGGTGATAGGAGGTGGAAACCTTGTTCTTAACTTCATAGTTTGCTAGAACATTATTCAACAATTTGTTACAGAAGTGAGTTCCTCCGTCACTTATCAGCACCCTTGGATCCCAAAGCGTGTGAAGATGTGCTTCTTTACAAAGCTTACCACTACCTTTGTGTAATTAGTAGGAAGAGTAATGGACTCCACCCACTTAGACACATAGTCGACCACTACCAAGATGTACCTGTGACTATTAGAGTATGGAAATGGTCCCATGAAATCAATCCCCAAACATCAAATAACTCTACTGCCAGAATGTTTTGCAAAGGCATCTCGTGCTTCTTCGTGATTGTTCCGGTTCTTTTGCACTTTTCACACTTTTTAACAAAGGCGTGTGCATCCTTATACAATTTTGGCCAATAGAAACCCGATTGCACCACTTTTTGGGCAGTTCTATCCCCACCATGGTGACCTCCATATGGAGAAGCATGACAGTCATGCAATATTGCATTCATCTCCTCCTTAGGGACACACCTTCGTACCAACTGATCTGTGCATTGCCTATATAGGAATGACTCATACCACATGTAGAGCCTCACATCATGTAGGAACCTTCTTCTATTATCGGGTGTCAATTCTGGTGGCGTCACCCCACTTGCAATAAATTCACATAATATGCATACCACGAGGCTTCACTTGAGGTGATTGCTAATAACTTCTCATCAGGAAATGTTTCTTTGATCGACCCTCTTTCAGCTACATGGCTCCGATTTTCTAATCTGGACAAATGATCAGCCACTTCATTCTATGTCCCTTTTCGATCTCAGATCTCTAAGTCAAATTTTTGCAAGAAGAGGACCCAACGAATCAACCTTGTATTGGCGCCTCTCTTTTCAAACAAGTACCTTATAGCTGAATGATCTATGTAGACAATGACTTTGGTTCCCACTAAATAGGATCTGAACTTGTCAAACGCCCACACCATTGCAAGCAACTCTTTTTCAGTAACAATGTAATTCATGTGGGATGGATTCAGAGTTTTTCTCTCATAATAAATGGAGTGAAAAAGTTTTCCCTTATTTTCCCCAAAACAGATCTGATTGCTATGTCACTCGCATCGCACATCAACTCAAATGGTTGCGCCCAATCCGAGCAATGATAATTGGTGCAGCCACCAAGCTTCCCTTCAGCTCATCAAATGCTTTCAGACAGGCATCATCAAACTTAAAGGGGACATCTTTCACAAGAAGCCTGCACAAAGGAGAAGAAATTTTCGAAAAATCTTTACGGAAACGACGATAAGAACCTGCATGGCCTAAGAAACTGCGAATGACTTTAACAGATGTCGGTGGGGGAAATTTTTCAATCTCTTCCACCTTTGCTTTGTCCACCTGCAAACCATTTTTGGACACCTTGTGCCCCAAGACTATACCTTCACGTACCATGAAATGGCACTTTTCCCAGTATAGTACCAAGTTTTCCTATTCACACCTAGAAAGCACTTTATCAAGGTTCATTAAACAATTATCAAAAGAGCACCCAAACACAGAAAAATCATCCATGAACAGTTCTACAAATATTTCAACCATGTCAGTAAAAATAGCCATCGTATACCTTTGAAAAGTCGCAAGTGCATTACAGAGACCAAATGGCAGTCTCTTAAAAGCATATGTGCCATAGTGACACGTAAATGTAGTTTTCTCTTGGTCCTCTGCGGCTATAGCAATCTGATTATACCCCGATAACCATCTAGGAAATAGTAGTATTCCTGACCAACTAATCTATCAAGCATTTGGTCAACAAAGGGGAAGGGAAAGTGGTCATTTCGGGTGGCATTGCTCTATTTTCCATAATCTTTGCAAATTCTCCACCCAGTGACGGTTCTTGTGGGAGTCAAGTCATTATTTTCATTAACCACTACAGTCATCCCCCCTTTCTTAGGCACACATTGGACGGAGCTTACTCATTTGCTATCAAAGATTGGAAATACAATACCTGCATCAAGCCACTTAATCACTTCTTTTCTTACCACCTCTTTCATGATTGGATTTAGGCGAAATTGTTTCTCTACACTTGGATTGTGTTCATCCTCCATGAGGATTTTAAGCATGCAGAAAGAAGGAATAATTCATCTAATGTCAGACATCGTCCACCCAATAGATCGCTTGTGCTCACGTAACACTCTCAACAGCTTTTCTTCCTGCAATTTAGACAAGTCAAAATAAACAATAACAGGTAAAGTGTAAGAACCACCCAAATAAGCATATTGAAGGTGAGGGGGAAGGGGTTTAAACTCCAATATTGGAGCTTCTTTAATCGCCAGCTTTGGAGGAGGCCCACTTGGACTATTTAGGGGCTCAAAAGGGTTTAATCCATGCATGTAAGCACAACATGCATCTAGGATATGCATCATCTCC
Source organism: Nicotiana paniculata (assembly GCA_005239505.1). Lineage (NCBI taxonomy): Eukaryota > Viridiplantae > Streptophyta > Magnoliopsida > Solanales > Solanaceae > Nicotiana > Nicotiana paniculata. Next base: position 14,735 of record ML323916.1, read on the forward strand.
TCAACCTCATCATAAATCTCCAAGATATCGAACAACATGAGTGTTTTATCTAGAGAATCATCTAGATATACACTCATGTCAAGAAGTTGCTCATCCACCTCCACAACAGATATCATAGAGAGATTCTCATAATGGCGAAAAAGTTGGATCGCCTTGTAGACATAAAGACTGGTTCCTTGTTTTCCACCCTCATAACCATTTTTTCCTCTCTCACTTTAATAATCAAATCACCTGTATCTAAAAGAGGTCGCCCCAATATGATCGGAACTTTTTCATTAGCCTCATAATCTAGGATAATGAAGTCAGCTGGGAAGATGAATTCCCCTATTTTAGCAACACATCTTCAATCACTCTTTCAGGGTAGGATATGGATCTATCAGCTAGTTGCAACATCACTGTGGTTGGTCTTGGAGATCCTAGACCCAATTGCTTGAACAAGGACAAGGGCATCAGATTTATGCTCGTCCTTAAATCACAAAGATCACGACCCACATCGATATTACCAATTCACATAGGGATGGTGAAGCTGCCAGGATCCTTAAGCTTTTGTGGAAGCTTGTTTTGGACCCTTGAAGTGAACTCATCAGTAAGTGCAACTGTCTCGAATTCAGTCAATCTCCTATTGTGATCCACTATATCTTTTATGTACTTAGCATACTTTGGAATCTCATGAAGTACATCTACCAGTGGAATATTCAATTGAAACTGGCTCAACATAGAGAGGAATTTGTTGAATATGCGATAATCATTCTTCTTCTGCAATCTTTAGGGGAAAGGTGGTGGAGACCTTGCAACCTCCTTTGGCTCTTAACTTGCATCATCTTTATTTGACTCGTGTGTTGCTTTAGGAATCAACTCCCCCTCAGGTATAGGCTTTTCCTTTCTCTTCTTTGGAACTTCCTCTAGTTCCCTCCCGTTTCTGAGTGTAGTTACATTACCTTGAGGGTTTTTCTTTATATCACTGGGAAGAGCGCCTGCAGGCCTGGTATTTTTGTTTGACGCCAACTGACCCATTTGCCTCTCAAGATTTCTGAAATCGGTCCTGAGTTGTTGATTGTCAAGAAACAACTTCTTCAACAAGTCATTCGTACTCTTTTCTATTTGCTGGGCTGGCTTTTGAGGTTGATTGAAATTTCCTTGGGGCCTATAATTATTCTGAGTCTGCTGATTTCCACCTCAGGAGAAGTTTGGATGATTCTTCCAATTTTGATTGTAAGTGTTCCCGTATTGTGCATGCTGGTTCATCGGACCCCTGCTCTATTGCTCCACATAGTAAATACATTCAGGATTCATGGAGCACATCTCACTCGTATGACTGTTACCACATAATTCGCAGCAAGTAGACATTTTTTGTACCTATTGCATCTATTGTGTATGGTGCATTGTCATTAATTTGATTTGCCAACTTTTCTATATCTGCTCTCATGGCTGAGAAGTCATCAAGTTCAATCACACCAGTTGCTTTCTGTTTAATTGCTCTTCGTGATTCCCCATCTCCTTGCCAATTATGATCATTAGCAGTGAAGTTGTTTAGTAGGAGCTGGATTTCACTATCGACCTCGCCAAGCAACGAACCCTACAAGCTAAGTCAATATTCATCTTTGATGACTCGTCTATCCCTTCAACAAAAGTGTGACCCAACACCTCATCAGTCTAACAATGATGCGGGCAGTCTCTGAGTAGCTTCTTGTATCTTTCCCGGGCTTGACGAAGTGTCTCGCCATCCCATTGTTGGAAACCAAGAATCTGGTTCCTCAGGGACTTTGTCTTCTTAGTGGGAAAAACCTTGATTAAGAATTTCCTTGCTAGATTATCCCAAGTGTGGATTGGGTTTGCAGGCTCCTTTTTCAACCATTCCTTAGCTTCCCCCAAGTGAAAAGGGAAATAGTATCAGCCTGACATAGTCCTTGGAAACGTTCGGATAATTGTAAGTGTCCGTAATTTCCAAAAAATTCTGAATGTGCCTCTACGGGTCTTCATGAGATAGACCCACATATTGCCCCGTGGACTAAATCACCTGTACCATGTACTGTTTGATTTCAAAATGCCCCGTGATATCAGGCTTCACAATAGCCTGAGTCATATTAGCAAGATTGGGCCTTGCGACTTCTATCACCAGATGCTCTTCATTACCTGTCGTCTTTATTAGTTGTGGTTGAACTACGATGTCCAACTCTCTTTCTATTCTAGTTATAGATTCGACTTCCCTCCTCACTCTATGAAGTGTCCATTCAATTTTAGGGTCAAGACGAAGGAGGTTGTTTGCGCTTCTACTACTCCACATAAAAGAGAAGAGCCTGCGTAAACACAAACAAGGCAAACATAGAATTAAAACTTGAACAAATAACTAATAAAAGCTTAACTCAGTCAAGTAGCTAATTTCTAAGCCCCCAACAACGGCGCCAAAAACTTGGCGTGACCAAACACACTCACGCAAGTATACGTGGTCGTCAAGTAATAGAGTTATGAAAAGCGTATCGTTCCCACGAAGACTTATAATTAACTTTTGACTGATTCAAACACAAATAACTTAACGAATGTTCCGTTACCCGGTAATTAACTAATTACCCTCATAATTAAGAATTATCTCAAATTACTTAAAATTCTATTTATTTTTAATATACTTTATACATCATACTATCGTGGTCATATGGTACCTTGCATGGTACTAGTCCATGAATATGGGGTATTATAGCTTGGACCGTATTTTATCCCAACATGTCAAACTTGGACGAAAATTCATTTTCTTTGACTTGCCTTTCCTCTCACCTTCACGAATTTACTCATCACTTGTTTGAAATAGCATAATGTTAGTAATCTCAAAATAATCTCATTCCCAAACTTACGTCGATTAACTTACGACGAAACTTTAACATATGAAAATGCGGGATGTAACATCTCATTTCCGAGTTTTCATCAATTCACTTATGGCATATTTTCACGTACGAAAACATGGGGTGTAACATTATTCATGACAGAATAGTGCTTCATTGCACTGGCAATTGTTTGCTTGTCTTTGTAGACTTGGCCTACTTCAACAACATTTGGAGTATGTTATGTTATGATGATACTCTAATATTCCACTATCGCCGGAGATGTTGGCATATCAATCAACTTCAATGTTTCAGATGAACCTGCAATCAATTAAAGCTAACTACAGTTCTGACATACATTGTAGATAGTTTGTAGTAAAATTATAGAACATGTGAAATTCAATACTTCTATATTCATAACAGTTGAACTACACTTGTTATGTAGTTTTTTTGTAGCAATATTGTAGAAAAAGTGTAGACCACATGAAATATAAACAAACATCGCCACTGATATAACGGAGCAAACCTGCAATTATGTTCGAATTAGTGATACCGCATTCCAAATCGAAATCACGCACTGTTATACATAGCGGATACATTCCTAACCTTTTGTGTTCCTTTTTCATCTCCATGTATACTCGAACTCCCATATCGTCCCGAATTTTCACTGGAGGACAATGTTCGTTGATAATGTATTTGATTTCGATGGTTTTTTCTGATGTATCGATCATTAGATGCTCTGCGATTGCAGAATTCAATTGATTATAATTTGAATCTTTGTTGATTATAATTCCGTCAACATTAAAATCTTTGTATCTCTCAAAGCTATCCCAATTACCATTTAGCTGAAGCATATAGCAATTTTCGATATTATTTCGCGGAATTCAATACAATTGTAGATCATTGCTTCGCTTATGATTGTGAAACCAGAGTAGACAGAGAAAACCAAAGTATCGGTGATGGAAAACTGAGAAACACGGCTTAATTGCAGGCTTAATTCAATTGCAATGATTGCGTTGCAAAAATCTCGGTAGAATCATACGCTATCCCAAAATTCCGCTTCTAAAAAAGGAATGCTACTTCAGAAAGGATTCTAGTTTAAATAATTGAATAGAATTTGTATACAAAACGTGTTCATGCCGAATAATTAAGTAAACATAAATATTTTTAATAATAAAATTTCATATAGGGTATAGGAATGAAAAAATTCCTAATTTATTCATCTATTTCGGTATGCTACACATCAGAACGTGTCACCCTATGGGTAACCTCCAGTCCAGCCGGCAGTTAAGTAATCCCACAAAAATCTGTGTGCTCCTTCAACTGACCTGTCCCTCCACCCTCAGTTAGTAATAATGAAATACCAACTTCACCCCAATCATCGTCATAACAAAAAATAAGTACAAGGACAGAAATGTACATTCACAGCTGCACGCTAAACTCAAAATACGGAAAACCATGCTCCAAAACCACAGGAATTCACAACCAAAGCCTCCAGTTTTGCTTAGTAAGTACCTATAAATATACAATAAGATGCAGAATGATGTAAATCAACCAACATAAAAACCAAGTCTTTTAGTAAAAGCACTAGCCTTCTTCAGCAAATTAAACCTTAGCTTCGTAAACTTAGCACCAAAAAAACAAAGTTTCAAGAAATCAAAATTGGAAAATGAGTTCAACAAGCAGAACATGGATTACAGCAATTAGCTTGGGAGTCGTAGAAGCACTGAAAGATGAAGGAATTTGTAGGTGGAATTACACGATCCGAGCCATACATCAGCACGCCAAGAACAATTTAAGGTCATATTCACAGGCCAAAAAACTCTCTTCTCAATCTTCTTCTTTGTTTTCTGCAAACAGTGATGTGAAGGAGAAAGTGAAGCAGTCTGAGGAATCTTTGAGGAAAGTTATGTATTTGAGCTGTTGGGGTCCCAATTGAATTCCAACAGTTGAATGTTTGATATTTTTATGTACATATTCCTTGAGAATTTAGAAGATGAGAGGCCAACCCGATGTATGATTGAAGGATTAGTTTTGGCTCAATTACCTTGTTAAAATTAATAGAGAGAACCTTTTATTTTTTTTCAATCCACATTTCTTGACTCAATTATTTGTTGAATCTATGTGAAAATTGTAATTTTGACGTGTTCCGCCATTTAACAATAATTAACTTCATTTCATAGTTATGATTTTGATTTTAAGTGAATTTTACTGGAAAATGTACATATTGTAGTATTTGGTGCTTCATATCCTAGTATCAGTTTGCTCTATTTTAAAGTTTGTCATGTTATTCATAAAAAGCTTGCGACTCTTCATTTATTACCAAAATTATACTATAAATAATATGGGTGATCCAACTCATTATCCTTTTATATATTAAGCATAAATATGTGAAAATTAATTTCTCAACGTTTTTTCTTTTTGAGTAACCTTACCTAAATATTCAGCTTAATGAAGTGTTATCACATATTTGTTCGTAGCTATAGTGGATTGAGTGACTTAAATTTGCATTACAAGGGGAAAAATAACAAAAATAGACTGAAAAACCAAGCCAACAATTGATCTGATATTGGTTTAGTTTGGTGTTTATGTATGTATTTAGTAAACCAAACATAATTTGGTCTTATTAACTTTTTGAAAAAATCAAATCAAAAACAAACCTTGAGTGCCCGGTAAATTTACAATCCTGAACTATTTTTTTATTTTATTTTATTATATGCATAGGTCATAAGGGGATAAGGAAGGAAAAGAAAAGTTAATCTAAATAGTCATTTTAAATTAAAAATAGCTTAACCCCAACAATAAGGTGAAAGTATAAGGTATTTAGTTAGTTATAATATTATGATTTTCCACAATCCCAGTTTGTTTGGATGGTTGTTACACATCGTTTCATAATGTATCGTATCGTATCGTATTGTATTGTACTGTATCGTTTGATGAATACAATGTTTGAATAGATTGTATCGTCTGTCGTTATTTCATGATATCACGCCTAGCAATATGAAGAATAAATTTATAATATTATAAGAATAAATTATGATAAGGAGAAATTTATTATATAAAAAGGTAGGGTAAATGATAAAATAAAATTATTTAATAATAGTGGAGAGTGAGATGAGAGAAAAAGACAAGATAACGATGCAACCATACCAAATCAATCGTTACATAAAGTGACATATTTCGTTGTTACGTAACGAATGATTTAACGATACGATACAATAAAATTTAATATCCAAAACAAACATCTATTTAAAGTAACAATACGATACAATACAATAAGTACGATCATCCAAAAATAACTACTTCATGTTTCCAGGAACTTTTTTTTTTTCTCGAAATGAAGCGATTGCTTCATGTATGTAACTAAAAATGTCTATGTAGATAACAAGACAATAACATTACCTCCTTTCTTTTAATTTTTTTTCTCTTTATATAAATTAATTCTAATGTATAACGTATGGATAAAAGATTTAAGGTTTACTATGCTACCTATTAAATTTTTATGTGATTCTAGGTATTTCTAAAATAATATTTTTTATTATTAGAAATTCAATGCATGTAGGCATAAATGGCTTCACCACTTGTGCTCTATTTTGATTCCTTACAAAACCATCGATTTGTGAAGAACCAGTTGTCCTGGTCCTCTTATTATTAATTTGTTTAATCATTCTTTTCCCGAAAACATATTATGAATATATGAATTTCTAATATTTTCAAAGTATCACGGAGTTTGAATATCAGCACATGGCAATTCCAAGTTCCGATTGCAGATGAATCGGAGTTTAGTAAATTAAGGGCTAGTGAGCAAGGGAAATTTAGTGCAGACTATCCCGTATTTATGTAAGGATCCGATAAAAAATCGCTTTTCAAGCGGTGTAATATTGATAATTTACTTTAATACAAATATTAATAATTACTTTTACGATTCTAACTAGTAATCTATAAATCGCACGAAAATAACTGAGGATAGTGTAATTAATTAAACAATTAGTATAAGAAAGAGCTATAGTGCCGGTGGTCCTAATCTTGTCTTCTTCTCATAAATCATAAGCAATGAATAGACAAGTAAACATACGTAGTCTCCTTTACCTCGAGGACAAAATAACAGGAAAACCATTGGCTGGAGCCCACAGTAGCCAAAAGACCACTGGTTTGTCACTCTTTACTCTTCTCCCATCAACTCTTTGCTTCTTTTGATCACTGTCTATATATTCAGCATTAGCCCCAAACTCTAAAACCATCAAATTAAATCTACTATTACCAAAAATTTCAGAAAAGCAAAAGCTAGATTTCATATATCTAATTAAACTGAAGCAGGAAAAAGAGTTCTTAGAAAGAAAAGCATCATGAGTTCAAGCAGGAGAGCGTGGATAGTAGCAGCCAGTGTTGGAGCAGTGGAAGCTTTAAAAGATCAAGGTTTCTGCAGATGGAACTACCCTTTTAGGTCCATAGCTCAGCACGCAAAGAATAACATGAGATCTTACTCTCAAGCTAAGAAGCTTTCTTCTTCTTCCTCACTGATTGACAGAAGCGACAAGGCAAAACAATCTGAAGAATCTTTGAGGAAAGTTATGTACTTGAGCTGTTGGGGTCCCAACTGATCTTATTTTTCTTCTTAATTAGATTCCTTCATCGTCATTTTTTTACAGAGACTTGAAGATTTTCGAGTTGAAAATGAAAAAAAAAAAAGGAATGTGATGTAGAAAATGACTCTAAATAGAATTTAAAGGTCTTATATGTAAAATAATTTATGAATTACTGCGGAAATTTTGATGTGTTGATGTTTTGATGGATCAGCTAATACTTAGCACGCATTACTTCAGCATACTTGCAAGTAATACTGAATGAATATGGTGTTAATATTTGAAATACGTGCAAATGATCATTAAGCAAATGCAAACTTTCTGAAAGGACCTACAAGTCTGCGTAATGTCCAAAAAAAAGTCGCTGATCCTGATGCTAAATCCAGATTGAAGAGCATCTCCAAGGATCAAGTATAAATCAAATAAAGAAGAATAGAGGAAGAAAAAGTAACAAAATGGTCGAAATATTACGCCGTATCTAGATAGGGGATTTAACAAATCTCAAAACATATTTAACAGAATTAGATATGAATTTTTCCATATGGCCAGAATATCAAATTGTTCCGTCATATAATTGTAGCCAGTTTATTAGTTATCCTTTATCATCAACGATCTAACATGAATTTAGTAACATGGTATTTATTCTTAACATACTAGTTTTTTGTCACGATCCTATATTCCCTCTATAGGATGTCGTGACGACACTGTTTAACCAAAAAATAGGATTTTCAGTCAAAATCTATATTTAGAAATTGTAAAGTATTCGGTAATATACTTAGAACTTGTCCTTATAAGTGAGATTATCAAGCCTAACCTTGGTAGAGTAGTGACGAGGTCAAATCAAGGCCCCACTAGAAATAATAAGAAACAAGATGATGGATATAACGAGATAATGATAATGACAAAGGAAATGAAACAAATAAGGAATTTATGGAAAGTTAACAACACAGAATAAAGACAGTTAATACAACGTGATAGGTTATAAGTACCTTTGTTTTATGTTTTGATGATCTAACAAACTTAATGTCAAGAACTAGATTAGGAACCTGATCCACTTTTGGTACACATTCTCAAGCGCATGAAACAACCAGACTTAAGCTGGAGGTGTTTGTCAGAACCTCAGAAGTTAAAGAATCAACACGGGGAACAGAAGGTCTCAAGTTCCCCTGGAGATTGTACCAAGTCAACTCTCCACAGCTGGAAAGTGACTGACTGTGCACGCAACAGTACAGCACAGTGCAGCAGTCACTTCCATTGGAAAAGACCTTGTACCAAAGATGCTTACATCATTCAAAGTGATGTCATCAATGATATATCAACATTAAACCAATGACAAAACATCACTTGAACACTAGAGAATTTACTCAAGCACCCTAAGTGATTGATCATCAAGAAAAATGATTCTCCAGTGCATCAAGAACAAACAACAGCATTGCTATGGACCAATTCCCATATCAAGTCTTTGTATGCCCTTAGTAGAGTTGTAACTTTGTAATTTCTCTTCAATTGTAATTCCTAGTTAGCTTGTTTAGAAGTATTGGTTAGGAAACTCTTGTAAATCATAAACTTCAATGTTTGTGTCTTGGCTAGAGTTAGTCAAGTTGTGAAGTCTTTGTAATAGGAGGCTTGTAATAGGTGTGTTACAAGTTAGTGAGGGACTAATTAGTTAATTCCTAGGTTTCATAGGTTGTAATCTTAAAGTTGCTCAGTAGTGAAGTTGAATTCCTACAAGTGTAGGTCGTGGTTTTTAACCCCGTTGAGCTGAGAATTTTCCACGTAAAATCTTTCAGTGTCATTTGCATTCTGTTGTGTGTGTGTGTGTGTGTGTAATCCGTGGAAACTAATAGAGAACCTGGTTCTCTATATAGTTTGGTGGACCCTCAAATTCTATCAATTGGTATCAAAGCGAGTTCTTTCTATCAGGCTAACACCTAGAAAGGATCCTCTTGGCAGCTCCACCAAACTTTGAAGAAGGTCAGTCTACTTACGGGCCATCTAGGTTCAATGGTCAATACTATTAGTGGTGGAAGACTAGGATGCACGACTTCATCATGGCTAAAGATTCTGAGCTATGGGATGTCATCTGTGACGGACCCTTTGTTCCTACCAAGAATCTTGGAGATCCAGCTATAGCCATTCCCAAGACGAGGAAGGAATTTAATGATACTGATCGAAAGGCCATAAAGAAGAATTTTCGTGCAAAGAAAATCCTTGTTTATGGCATAGGTCCTGATGAATACATCAGGATATCGGCATGTCAATCAGCAAAAGAAATCTAGGAAGCTTTGCAGACAGCTCACGAGGGAACAACACAGGTGAAGCAATCCAAAATCGGCATGCTCACCACTGAATATGAGCTCTTCAGGATGAAGGACGATGAATCCATCCAGGATACGCACACTCGATTCACCTCCATCGTCAATGAGCTTCACTCTCTTGGTGAAATCATTCCTAGAAACAAGCTCGTCAGAAAAATCCTTAGTATACTGCCTAGTTCTTGGGAAAGCAAAGTAAACGTCATTACTGAGATGAAGGACTTGCAGACGCTGACCATAGATGAGCTTGTTGGAAACTTGAAGACTTATGAAATGAAGAAGAAGAAGAAGAAGAAGAAGAAGAAGAAGAAGAAGAAGAAGAAGAAGAAGAAGAAGAAGAAGAAGAAGAAGAAGAAGAAGAAGAAGGAGGAGAAGAAGAAGGAGGAGGAGGAGAAGAAGGAGGAGGAGGAGAAGAAGGAGGAGGAGGAGAAGAAGGAGGAGGAGAAGAAGAAGAAGGAGGAGAAGAAGAAGAAGAAGAAGAAGAAGAAGAAGGAGAAGCAGAATGAGAAGGAGGAGGAGGAGGAGGAGAAGAAGAAGGACAGTGAAAGAAGAGAGCCCAAAAGAGAGAAGAACCTGGTCCTTAATACATATAGCAATGACTCAAGTGGTGAAGATGGTTATATGGCATACTTGACAAGAAGATTCCAGAAAATGGTTGGCAGGAATGGAGGCATTCCAAAAAGGGGTAGCTCTAGCAAGTCAAAAAACTATGACCTCTGTCATAAATGTGGCAAGCCAGGACACTTTATCAAGGATTGTCCTCTCCAAAAGCAAGATCAGTTCAAGCACAACTCAGACAAAGCAGCCAAGAGGAACCCGATTCCTGATAAACGCTTCAAGAGAAAGAATGTTGCTGACAATATTGAGAAGCAAGCTCTTGCTGCATGGGGAGACTCCTCCAGCGAGTCTGAAGAAGAAAATGATCATGGTGATAGTTCAATGATGGCAGTGGAAAGTGAAGCAACTGAGTATGACTCAATTTTTGCTTTGATGTATCAATCTGATGACGATGAAGATGACGACGATGATGAGGTAAATTTTCTGGATGTTCAAAGAAAGCTGAAATCTTACTCTCCTAAAAAGCTCATGTCATTAGCAAATGTATTAGTTTATGCTTACCATAGTCTTATAAATGATAAAGATGCGCTAACTATGGAATTAGGAGAAGCTAAACAAACCAGAGATGACTTAGTAGTCGTTGCAGTTGATTTGAAAGAAACAATAGAGAATCCGAAGAAAGAAAAGGATACCTTAGATGAAAAAATTACAAGTATAGAACATGAAAGAGATGATCTAATAGTTGTTGTGGTAGACTTAAAATAAACCATTGAACGTATAAGTAAAGAAAAATAAGCCTTAACTGAGAGAGTTGCTAACATCGAGCAAGAGAGAGATGACCTAGTAGTGATGGTAGTAGACTTGAAGGAGACAATTGAGGAACTTGAAATGAAGAGTAGATCTGGAAACTCTCAAAAGGGAAAGGAAGTTGGAAGCGAGGCACACATTAAGCTTGAAAATGTGTTAAATTCAGTAAAGTCTAGTCTGTGTGCTGAGCTTGAGAAGAACAAACAACTTCAGGAAGAACTAGGAAGAGTAAAGAGTGATCTTGAAAAATCACTCAGGTGGACCTGGTCCTCGGATGCTATTACTGCAATGTACATTAACAATGGGGTGGACAGGCAGGGAATTGGGTTTCAAAAGGAGAAGACTCCATACACCCCCATAGCAAGTATGTTATTGTACCCGACAACTGGCTATGTACCCACTGTGGTAACAATGGGCACCTCAAGGAAAACTGCAAGGCCAAGGTTCAGTCTCATCAGAAAAATAATTTCTTGGCTGAGAAAGTAACTACTACTAGAGAACTTGGTCCTTCACATAGAAAACGCATGTTTCCTGCTTAGACTAAAAGAGCACTCATTCATCCCTTCCCTCATTACAAAGGACCCAAACTTGTTTGGGTTCCTAAATCTAACCCTTGATTTCCTTGTGCAGGGAGCAGTGAAGGGAAGCAGCCAACAATGGTTCATGGACAGTGGTTGCTCAAATCACATGTCTGGAAACACAATCGATTTCCTCTCACTGAAAGCCCTTCAATGAGGGAGTGTATTCTTTGGAAATGGCGAAAAAGGATACATTCTAAGAGTTGGAAGGATTGGGAAATCACTCAATCACTCAATTGAGAACGTGTACTATGTCAATGGCCTGAAGTACAGTCTCTTGAGTGTTTCTCATATATGTGACAAGGAAAATAAAGTGGAATTATTATCCAAGATATGCACTGTCACAAATCTTGTGACCGGTGAGATGGTGTTGGTAGCCAAAAGATACAAGAATATTTATGTTGCTGATTTTGAGTCCCTGCAAAGTGGTGATCTAAACTGTTTGAGAGTTGTTGATGACGATGCTAAACTATGGCACAGAATGCTGGGGCATGCAAGCTTTACATTACTGAACAAACTGGTCTAGAAAGACCTAGTTTGTGGTATGCCCAAGTCAAGCTTCAAGGAACACAAAGTGTGCGATGCTTGTGCAAAAGGAAAGCACGTCAGATCTTCATTCAAGCCAAAAAGGAAGTCAGCTCCTCAAGGCCACTTGATCTTCTTCATATGGATCTATGTGGACCAATGAGGGTGCCAAGCAGAGGAGGAAAAAGATATATCTTTGTGATAATGGATGACTACTCCAGGTTCAGTTGGACCATGTTCCTCAGAACCAAGGATGAAACTTTTTAAGTATTTGTTGCCTTTGTCAAGAAGATCTAAGTGAAGATGGGAACAAATGTGGCTTGCATCAGATCAGACCATGGGAAAGAGTTTGATAATGCCAGATTTGATGAATTCTGTATTGAAAATGGCATTACTCATAACTTCTTAGCTCCAAGAACACCACATCAAAATGGTGTTTTGGAAAGGAAGAACGTGACTCTTGAAGACATGGCAAGGACAATGTTAATTGACAGTGGGATTGCAAAGAATTTTTGGGCAGAAGTTGTCAATACTGCTTGCTATTTGGTGAACAAGTTCATGATCATGTCCCTTCTAAATAAAATGCTTTATGAATTGCTGAATGGAAGAAAGCCCAAGATGACTCATATGAGGACATTTGACTGCAAATGTTATGTTCGCAACAATGGCAAGGATCAGCTTGGAAAATTTGATGCCAAAAGTGATGAAGGAATCTTCTTGGGTTACTCGTCTCAAAGCAAAGCTTACAAAGTATACAACAAAAGAACCATGTGTGTTGAAGAGAGTGTATATGTGATCTTTGATGAGTCTCACCTCTCTTGTGAGAAGGACAAGAATGTTGATCAAGATGGAGAACCCTTATTGGTTCCAGGTGATGTTATTGACATGGCAAATGGGAAGGTAGACTTGATGAGTCATATCAAGGAATCCAGTGAAGATGATACAACTACTTCTCCATCCATTGGAGAGGAACCTGGTTCCATGATCACAACAAGTGAAGCTAAAAATATAGTTGTTGATGCAGTCCAAGGTACTCTTGCTGAAGTAAGAAGCGGCCAAGAACCTCAGTCGGACACACCTGGTTCCTCTACCAATGAGATTCAAGTACCAAATTGGAAGCACAAAAGCTCACATCCTATTGACAACATAATCACCCTCTTGATTCAGGAGTTCAAACTAGATCAAAAGCCAGAAATTCACTTGTCTTTTCATTCCTTTCCCAAATAGAACAGACTGGATCACAGCCATGCAAGAGGAGCTACATCAATTTGAGAGAAACAAGGTATGACACCTGGTTCCCAGACCTGCAGATCGTACCATCATAGAGACCAGGTGGTTATTCAGGAACAAACTTGATGAGTTTGTAAATACAACAAGAAACAAGGAAAGGCTTGTAGTTCAAGGCTATAATTAGGAAGAATGGATTGATTATGATGAGACATTTGCTCTAGTTGCTCGAATGGAGGCTATCAGAATTCTTATCGCCTTTGCATCTCATATGGAATTCACATTGTTCCAAATGGATGTAGAAAGTGCATTTCTGAATGGCTTCACGAAAGAAGAAGTTTATGCCAAGCAGCCTCCTAGATTTGAGTGTCACGAGCATCCTGAGCATGTATTCAAGCTGGACAAGGCATTGTATGGGTTAAAGCAGGCTCCCTGAGCTTGGTATGAAAGGTTATCAAAGTTTCTTCTAGAAAATGATTTTACAAGAGGAAAAACTGACAACACTCTTTTTCCGAAGAAATGAGGGAGGAATATTCTCATTGTTCAAGTATATGTTGATGACATCATTTTTGGAGCCACAACTAACTCTCTTTGTGAAGGGTTTGCAAAACCCATAGGGAGTGAGTTCGAGATGAGTATGATGGGAGAATTGAATTTCTTCTTGGGACTTCAAGTGAAGCAGTCTAAAAGGGGAACTTTGATAAGCCAGCATAAGTACATCAAGGAGCTGCTGAAAAGTTTTGACATGGAAGCATCAAAAGTTATTGACACTCTCATTGCCACCGCTACACGTCTAGACATGGATAAACCTGGTTCCCATGTAAATCAAACCATGTATAGAGGCATCATTGGATCACTCCTGTATCTCACTGCAAGTAGACCATACATTGTGTTCAGTGTGGGTCTCTGTGGAAGGTTCCAGTCAAATCCAAAGGAATCTCATCTGAAGGATGCTAAAAGAATCTTGAGATATCTTAAAGGGACACAGGACCTGGTTCTCTACTATCCTTCAGGTGATAATTTTGATCTCATTAGGTATGCTAATGTTGATTATGCAGGATATTTGGTGGACAGGAAAAGCACATCTGGAATGGCACAATTTTTGGGTTCCTGTCTTATCTCATAGGGTACAAGGAAGCAAAACTCAGTGGCACTCTCAACAGCTGAAGCAGAATATGTAGCAGTCGCTTCTTGATGTGCTCAATTTTTGTTGATCAAGAAGCAGTTGGAAGACTTTGGGATGTACACTGATTGTGTACCTCTCTTGTGTGACAATACAAGTGCACTCAACATGGCCAAAAATCCAGTCCAACACAAGAGGACCAAGCACATTGATGTACGTCATCACTTCCTCAGGGAAAATGTTGAAAAAAGGCTCATTTGTATGAAGTTTTACAGCACTGAAGATCAAATTGCAGACATCTTCACCAAAGCCCTGAGCAGAGAACATTTTGAGAGAAATCGCCTAGCACTGGGGTTGATAAAACCCAACTGAGGACCTGGTTCCCAATGATTGGCTATGAAAGACATATACAGGTAAAATTAGCTCATTTGTATGAAGTTTTGCAGTACTGAAGATCAAATTGCAGACATCTTCACCAAAGCCCTGATCAGAGAACATTTTGAGAGAAATCGACTGGCACTGGGGTTGATAAAACCCAATTAAGGACCTGGTTCCCAATGATTGGCTATGAAAGACATATACAGGTAAAATTAGCTAAAGTGTTTTTTGGCAAAGACTAACTCATTTCTATGCCGTCACAGGTAGACACGCATGACGATTACAGAGCAGCTGATGCAGTACATACCGGGTAAAAGGGTTAAGCTTACACTTGAAAGACCTGTCAGGTTAGTAGCTTCTTTATTTTCTCATACACAATTTAAAATGAAAAAAAAACAATTCCACATCATCATCATAACAGTCTCTTTACGTTGTGTCTTTTCATCCAAAGCGTCTCACCTGCTACTGAATGACCCGACTCCCCAAGCAAAATTGTCGCCGTTTCATAACCGGTCCATCAATTTTCATAAATATATCCATCAATGCCACAAACCTTCACTTCCAGATTCAAAATTTTCCTTTTGTCTTCTCTCCTCTCAATCCACAAACTCTTCCAGTAAAACTTCACCATGTTTGAAAACCAAGTAACTACCAGTGTATCTGACAGTACCCCCATCGAGTCCACACGAGTTAGAACTCCAGCGGTAGACTCCTCGCCCAACACAACCACCAGTCCAAACCCTAGAGCATATTCTCCTCCACACTCTACTCTCTCTCTTACCCACTGATGAGTGGCTAGAATTCGTGATTTTAAGCATTATATCCCTTGCATTTTATGTGCTTTAAT